>JANIJG010009249.1:64840-88079 GCA_024611175.1 Megaceryle torquata | reverse complement strand
GTAAAAAATAAAAAAATAAATTAAAAAAAAAAAAGGAAAAGAAAAGAAAAAGAGAAGAGAAGAGTGTTTCCAGACACTGTTAGGATATAAGGTTTCTGGAATTTTGGGGTTAAAGTTCAGTAAAATTTAGGTCAAGAAAATATATTTGAAAATAATCTTTCTACCTTTTCCACGTACGCATCTCCAGTTAACAATAGTAGCAGAAACAAGGACTGGCGTCTGCAGCAGTACATCCAACAGAATAAATGCAGAGATAATAGGTAGGAAATGAAACAGATATGCAAGATGACCTGATTTGCCGTGAGCCTCACAGGAGGCTAAATGCATCCGTTTTAACAGAATCCCTGTTTTTCACAATGCTTACAGTGTCCTAGGAATGAAGACTGTTTTCTCTTAATTTTACATTTTCAGACTTTGCAGAATAGGAAAGTAGCCTGTTATTTTAGCTACTCATCAAACCAAGCTCACTTGGCAAGTAGCTGCACGGTGCAGTGGCACTTGGCATGAATAACAGCCATGGCATCAGGTGTAGAGACAACTCCAGGGAGTCTGAAGAGAACCACCAGATAGGAAAGAAACTTCATGTAGGGATTTAATTTTACTCTGATTTACATTAGTTGAGGGTTCAGTAACCTTTTGCAGGCAGACTATTTTGCTTTTGTTGATTTCCTATTATCTTCTTTCATAATTGACACCTAACATAAAATATTTTATCTTAGAAGCAACCCACAGTTGGTTTCATTACATGGTGTTGATATTTTCCCTTCAGAATAAATAATTATTGTATAACATTTAATTAGATATCTGACTTGAAGAATTGTCTTTTTATGATTGTTTTTGTAAGCTAGAGTCCAATATTGAGGTCTAAAGTACTTTTGGAAAGTAACCAACATTAAAATAAGATTTTGCTGCTATATATGATATTTAAAGAGAATTGCAAAACTGTTATTTTGTTTGGGGTTTGGGTTTGGGTTTTTTTTGTTTGTTTTGTTTTTAATATATGTATTAGCACAGGAGAAAACCAGGCTGGCCTCATTACTGAATAAAGAAAGAAGAGCTATTTGAGTTTCACAACTACTAATTTTTTTTTTAAGTTATATTTACATTAATGTTTTGCCTGTATTTTTTCCTATTATATGCATGCTTTCAAAACCAAATTATATCATACTATCACCCTAGAATTCCACCTTCCACCTATTCTGTATGCTACGAGATAAATTTCATACCAGTGCATGCAGTTTCTATACAAATAAAGGATGCATTTTAGCTAGAAAAAGCGTGATTTTTTTTTTTATTTATTTTAAGGTTCCAGGGATACACATTTGAATGGTTTATTTGAATTTATTGATGGCTGAAGACTTAAGAGTGTCTCTTGAGAGTTTCATATGTACCAAAATTGGAGATTCTGAGAGTGATCCTCAGATCAAAGCAAATTACTCAGACTTTCAGCAGAACACATTCCGTAAAAACCTCACCAGATACAGAAGAGGACCAGGAGGAAGGCTGTCGGGGAGGAGAGTTAAGATCCAGTTTGCTACTGCTGCCTTAGAGCAGCCTGCATACAGATGTGCTCTGGCAAGATGTTTGTTTTCAGAAGCTGCTGAGAGCTGTGGTTGTATTTTCATACTGGGCAGTGTACTTTTTATTGAGCAACTAAAGGAACACCCTTGGTAGCAGTATGAGTTTAGGGTGTTGGTGGAGAGCACCAAAAGAAGTGGGAAGTGATTGGAAATCCTAATGTAATATTTGTCCTCATTAATTAACACTGCCACCATAATGCTTTATTTCAGGTATTGCAGAGCAGACTTTTCTCAGTGGTTTCTATAATTAAGTTTCAAACGGTCTATAGAAACACAAGAAATTTCTTTAGAAATTAAAACTCAGACTGGCAGGTGCAATAACAACTGGATAGTTTTTCTTTAATATTCCTTATGAATATGCCTGAAGTGTAGAACAGGTCATAAGAGAGTTCAACCTATAGATTATTCTTCTGGAAGGGATGGAAAGGTGTAAGCCAATGAAAATATACCCAAGATAAATCATTCTTCTCTCTTTAAATTAAAGTGTAGTTCTGCAATAGAAAAAAGTTAAAGTTCATAGAATTAATTAGTACAATATTTTACGAAGTCAGAACAGCATAGTTGAAAGTGGAAATGTGTTTTTTTTTCAGAAATATTCAGGCATTCTTTAATAAATAAAGGTAATGCTGTCATTAGTGGTACCTCTCAGCAGAAGTTTTATCCTTTTTTTTCCTCCTGTTGATAAGCACTCTTCTGGGAGATGAATATTGCTGCAGTCATATTGTGCTTTCAGTTAATGAGATGCGGGTTTAATTTGTTACAGTTTTATGATAATAAAGCTTATAATTTACTGACAAACTGGCTCGCTTTCAAAACATTCTCTTACTGCCATGACATTTTTTATTTTCATCAGAAACACTGATGTGCAATTTTAGGTGTTGACGGCAACAGATGTGTACCTTTATAGAAGGGCAGAAAACTATGAAAAAGGGTGAAAAAATAATCCCAGAGTGAGAAAAGTGCAGCACTGGGATGAAGGATCTGGCCTGCTTTACTGCGCTGATAAAAGCCAGATACAAAATATTAAACTCTTGTTGCTCCTCATAGATGAAAGTGTCATTAGTTGAATGTCATTAGTCTGTCGTGTTGATTGTGTTCCCTGTAACATGCCATCTATTTGATTTTTTGCAAAACTTTTTCTAAATCTGTTAAATTTTCCCCATGGAAGGCTTGATGAATCCCTCAGATGTTACCATCGTGTTTTATAACAACTTGCTATTAGATGAGCAAGGGGTGAATTTATATCTGTTAAAAGTTTATAATGTTATCCAAAATTATTTTTTCTGAATCCTTGAAAATTAGTTGAGACCTGGCCCCAGAGATAGATTTCTTCAGCTTCATTTGGTTTATTTTGCTTTTAAAAATGACTTCTAAAGTTTAAGCAGGTGCTGTGCAGCTTCTGCAGAATGGTTCAATTTGCTGAATTCCATCTGTGGTTGGAACAAGAGCTGCACTTTGACATGTTGCTTTTCACTGCATTAATTCCAGTTTTGTGTAGTCGGGGCTCACATTCCAATGCTTGGTAAGAAATGCAAGCTTCCCCTGGCACGTTTGCTGCTGAGATTTAGGTATCATTTTTCTAAAAGATCTTAACCTTAAAACATAAGGTACTGGAAAACAAAATATGACAACTAAAAGGAGGAATGTGTTCTGATTTTATATTCAGAAAACTGTTCCAAATCCATGTTATAATTTTATGTGAAACAGGACAACATTCTAAGATTTTCTAGTGCTTATCTAGTCCTGTGAACAAAGAAAATAAGGCAAACACTCCAGTGTTTCCCACAATCTGTGGGCAAGGAGTCTGATAAAAACCTCTTAATGACAGGAGAAAGACTCTCTTACTCTCCTTCTGGTGAAATTTTTTCTGCTAAGGCTGGGTCTTTAGACAATCTCTAGATTTTCTACTTTCTTGCATCTGATAATGTCAGACTGTGTCATCCACCAAGTAATCCAAGTAATTTACTTCCCAGTGAAAACATCGTCTCTCTGGTGGTGTTTTCTACAGTGGGCTCTCAGTTTTTATTATATTATTTTGGCAATAATGACAGGGAACATAGTAAAGGAAAAAATAAATTTTGCAATTTAGAGTTTTCTAAATTAGGTTTAAACAATCATCGCTTCCATTTATGTAGTTTGTATATACATTGTAAGCAAAGGAAGTACATGGCAGATTTTAAGCATTCTTCTAATGTTTTATTTATTTAGTTTAGAGAAGATTGCCTAAGGTGAAAGTCTGTTGACTAAGGCCTTCATTTGCATAATAAAGTAAGCACAGGTTTAAATAGCTGACACAACTACCACAGCCCTCCTTTGTTGAGCTTTTCTATGAGCACACGTTGTTCATGCGTGCAAAGGAGTTAATGTAAGGGTATAATGAAACTTTTTACACGTAATTACAAACTTTCCGCGCTCTAGGACAAACACCTCCCAATTATCTCATTTTGTGCTTCATCCGTTACGCAAGTCTGTCAGAAAGTACTCTCTTCCTCCAAGGCGCTTGATTAACATTGACCAGTTTTTCCTCAGTTTCTGTTCAAATTAATGTAGTGAGATTACCACCACAATTATTTGCAGTGGGTTAGGTCTGTCATTTAATTAAAATAAAATAAAGCTGTCCATGAAAAGGAACTTATTTGCACCCATTTGTCCAAGTAGAACCGCTTTCTGGGTTTTAATTTATGCAGAAATCATTTAATTCCCCTTCCCAACAAGATAAAATGTTCATTTTCTTGTTAATGTATTTTATTCATTTTAAATGGCTAAAGAGCTGGTGGTTTTGTTTAGTAAACTCTGCACGAGGGAGGGAATTTGCTAATGTGACATTGTGGTAAAAGCTGGAAATTGCCCTAAATGTTTGTGATACAGGCCTGTGGTGCCTAATTATTTCTTTAATTACAACATTTCTAATTATATTCCACATTTGTATACATACCAAAAAGGATCAAATAATAAAAAAAGAAGCATTCTTTAATAAAATTTTTAGTTTCATGTCTCTTATTAGAATGATATTAGCATTTCTAGAGAGAAACATTGTATTCAGCTGCCCAAAGCAGGGGTCAGAAAATCTGAGTCTTAATTGATGTCTTTTCAAATGTATCTTAAATATATACATAACGTAGTACATAGAGTTCATAGGTTAGTAATCCTTGGAGGCATTTAAACCACACTTGGTATGCTTTTTCTGCAAGGAACACAGCATTTTAATCAGTAATTTAAAAGTACAAACACAGATGAAGAATGAAAGGCCAGCTATATGGATGAAAACAAGTCTTTAACGGTCATTTTCTTTTACTTGGCTGTCTAACTAATTGATGCATTTTTAATTATAACACCTTGGAGCTTTTACAGTACTGCTGCTTCCAAGCAAGGGAAATCTCCAAGGCAAGACTTTGTATTTCTTTGTGTCAAGATGATATAACTTTGCCTCAGGCACAGCCACAGGCTGAAAACACTTTGAATGGATAAAAAACTGAGACAGATTGGCCTCTGTAAATTCATTACCATTACAAGCCTGAGCATAGTTCTTTATTAGAAGCTGATGTAAAAAATATGGGAAAATACAATCGTGATGATACCTCAGGATCTTAAATATAGGCATGTGAAGTAAGGTGTAATGATTTTTGAAGAGTTCCTGTCATTAGAGAGTTAATAGTTTTGTAAAATACATATGTGGAGGTATGGCCCTGAAAGATCTGTGGGCTTGAAGGGGGGGAAGAGATTTTATCTTTTTCAAAATCAAGGCTGAATTGTTATGGTTTATATCTATAAATCAGTTTTTTTCAGTATTTAATGTTTGATAAGCATTTAAAATTCCTGGTACTCTCTCAAAATTAACTTAGGGATTCAGTAATCCTAGGGTCTTGCTGGTGAAACAACTAAAGTAAAAGAAACCTCACAGGAAAGAAACCCTGAAGATTTAAATGGTGTATTTGCTTTTAGCTTGTAATTATTTGCTGTACGATACGTAGGACTCCCATGGGTGACAAAGGCTGTATTATACCAGGCCATGTTCAAACAAGTGTTGTCACTAACTGAAAAAACTATTACACGTATCAGGTGTATTTGACTTCAGCATTGCCTGAGAAAATCTCACCCCCTTCCCCGAGCGCTTACCCTGTAATTGTGTCTGTCCCTTTTATTTATTTATTTATTTTCTTTTCCTTTTCCCCTCCTTTCTGATGCTGTTTTTAAAGGTTTATTTTTAACTCCAACCATTTCAGTACATTAGGGGGCAGTGAAATTCAGGTCAGAAGTGAGAGATATATGGCCAAAATGGAAAGGGCTGGGAGCTGAATTTATGGGATAAGTTAGCAGAGCTGGCTCAACTAGGCCAAAAATGTGAGTAGGGAAAAGTCATCTGAAAAAAATAAAGTGATTACACCTGTCTCTGTTGTACAGTAGGTTATACTGGTAATGAATCTAGAAACAGGGTTGTTAACCCCCACATAGTAGACAAGTGGCCACAGAGAACCGGAAAGGGGAAAAATCAGCCTTTGTCCTCCCCAGCTTATGAATATTTTGATAAGGTATAAAGATTTTTTTACTTGACTGTGTGGGGTGTGTCCTAAATAATTTGAAAGATTCTCTGTTACAATTGCTTCTGCTCATGATCCAGAAGGTGAGAGATGATATGGATCAGCATTACCACAGTCATGTCCTGTGAGCCTGCACCTGAGAGGTGAGAGGCTGCTCATGCTCTTCTGCTGCTGTTCTTACATCTGAATCACATATAATAATGACAGTGCAGCAATAGTTGCACAAGTAGCAATACAGAAGAAGCACAACTGTAGTTTGCAAAAGCCCAACTCTGCATATTCTGTTCAGAAATAGAAGGAAGTGCCTGTGCAGGTCCATTGGAGTTTGATGCACTCTTATAGTCAACACCAGTATGGCTTTGCTTATGCTTTTAGGTCTGATCAGCTTTGATGATCCCCCACATGGTTAGATTATATGCTCTTAGAAGAGTTTAAGTGATTTTTCTCAGTGAAGGCAGCCTATCCATCAGTGTATTATTTCTTAGATAACCTGTTCATCTTGTGAATCCACAGCTCTCAGGATACCATCAGGGTATACTTTTCTTCATATACAAATTAACATTAATTTAGAACACAGTATCTTACTGATGTTGTCCCAGAATGGTTCAAGATTGCATTAATACATTCTTGTTAATGAATACATTCATACTTCTGGGTTCCCAGCTTTCTCCAGGACCCTGGAAATTCAAGTTACATATCAATGGTAAAAGAACACCCATGGGTGTATGTGCAGTTCCTTTCTACCCACTTGCTATTAACATTTTAGCATCTGTCTAGTTACTTCAATGTTGATGGTTGTTATCAAACTTGTTTACTTAAATTTATTTGATTCTCTCCAGGCTACAAAACTGTACAGCTGCACAGCTCCTCTCCTGCTCCAAGAGTTGCTGTGGCAGATGCAGCTGGTTGACAGGCATGTTTAGTGGAAGAGGAGCTAAAGAGAAGTCATGGGACTTATCTTCAGGGAATGTGCGAGTTACCCATGAAAGCAGACTAAGGAAGAGAAGGAATTAATCTGTATCTGTTTAGCTGTCAGTCTTTATGGCTAATTGATGACATATATCCCTTAAGAGAATGACTCCTCTACTCAGGGAACTACTTGAGGATGGGGAAAAGAAGGCACCATTCATTTTGACTGTGCAGTCAAGGATTCCATGTCTCTCCCCTCTCTCATGGCCCAGTGGCAGGTAACAGTTGATTCTGAAAACTGAGAGGAAAAAAAAAAAATCTTTTTTTCTAATACAATTTTGAAAGATTATCTAAGAAAGGTTAATTTTCCTTTTTTTTTTTTTTTTGCACGTGAATGTGGGGCTTGAATACTCTGTTTAAATAGCAGTTCTGAAAGTGTACCCCTATAATATGCAGAGGAAGGGCAGAAGCCAAATTATTCTTTAACATGACAGAAAAGGATCTTTCCTCAAGTGCTTATTCTCAGTTATCTACAATTTAGGTGAAAGTCATATTGTCAACAAGATAAATGTGCTACATTGATTCAATTAATGCTCAAAATGATTGTGCTAGTTTACTTCAGATTTGTAAATTAACTATAGGTTGGTGGAAAATTCACTCAAAACAGTCCCTCTTTTTGAGTGAGACTGTAACAAATCCTGACATGCTTCTTAGACCTCCTTTGACAAAGTACTCAATTACAAACGTCTGATTCCTGACTGGATCTAAGGAGTAATCACCTATTACTGATCACCTTCTCATACAAATCCTAGATGATAGATTAGTCCAAGTTTTCTGTGGTGTTATAACTTTCACAAAGTTGCTGCCTGAGCTTCGTGGCTGCTCTGTCATATTTCGGTATTCTGGCTCTACTTGGAAGTTGGAGAAGATGCTAGAACCAAATTCTGTTTCCAGTATGAAAAGAAATCAGAGGATTTTGCAAGATGCTGTGCTTGGAAGACTTAACAGCTTTGCAGCTAGGTTTGTTTTGGAGTAAATTTTAAGGATTATGAAGTTTGGTGTCACTGGGGTTTTACAAGGACTGCCCCTAGAGGGAAGTAGCAGCCAGTACAGAATATATCACAAACTTTTGGGGGTCTTCCTGGCAGTATGGCCCCAAGTGAACTTTAGGTTTCCACAGCTGCTTGAATTCAAATGTAAGGAAAGTAGAATTTTTAATGTGACAACATATTCTGTGTTTTCTTTAGATGTTTATCTGTATGTGATTAAGTTTAAGGTGAATACTATAAACTTCATCCACTTGTCTGAATGCTCACAAGATGTTTACTGAATGTGAGGTGACTCTAGAGTAGTTCTAGTGACTGTAGAAGGGAGCCAGATAGCTGCCCTTTTATCAGCACTCACAAAATAATACTTTCCATAGTCTTCTGTGGTTTTATGCGTAAGTTTGGTAACTTGACAGCCCAGTTAAGCTGATGCAGAGGACAAAAGGCATTGCTTAAAAGTGTCCTTGGTGCTCCAGGAACTGTGACCAATGGCATGTTTGTCAGGTGTCTCCAGGGCTCTCTTTTTTTGAATGGTGAGATGAAAGGACACCAGGGCTGTGGTATCTCATGTGGCAGTAGCACTGTTTCACCCACCCTAAGCAGCACCAACATTTGTTGTCAGCTTTCCTGTTCATGTAACTGTCCGGTGTCTTTCATCAAGGAGAACAGATCCAGCTTGAAAAAAAAAAGTTTCCATTTTTTTATTTGAACAGTTCCCATATTTAGTCCCTCACTTCATCCTACAAGTGGTTCCATAAGAGGGATGTGCCAGCAGAGTAGGAGAAACAGCACCAGGGCAGGAATGAGCAGTGAGGGGTAGAAGTGTTTCTGTGGGCACACTGAAGTCGAATCAGACTGGGACCAGATCACAGGACAGCAGCCCTCACAGCAGAGGGAAAGGAGCCAGGATGGGTGGCTAGGAGACATAGAGAGGGGTCTGGGACACTGGGAGGGCTTTGGCAGTGCAGAGCCCAGGGACAGAGGGAATCAGGGACTTCCAGTTTGAGAAGTACTGTACCAGTAATGGGAGAGAGCAGAACACAGAATGCAGAGGAGGCAATAGGCGATAGAAAAAATAAATAAGGTTGGAGAACTGCCCTCTTGATAAGAGCGGTTAATCAGTAGGACATTTTCTGGTCTGAAAGCTTCATGTGATTTACCTGAGATAAGAGGCTTGAAGTGTAGCAGCTGAGGAGGATATGCTTGGAGAATTCACAAAGAGCTTGGAGAAACTATTAGTTGAACCATGACAGGGCCTTTTCATCATTTTCATTCTTGCCATAAGACACATTGAGGTAGTATAGAGACTTATGAAACTAATTACTCTAAGCCTAGCAGGCCAGACTTAGATTACCTAGTGAAAACAAATTTTCCAAAGGATCAAAATATTAAGAGATTTCAAAATGCCAGTGAGTTATGATGCTTGTCAGCTTTCAGTATCAAGTAATGATAAAACCAAGTGGCTGTAACAAATTATTTTGTGTCCAGTTGAATAGATAATGATGACTATCCATCCCAAATGTGCTGCTGTTTAAAGTTTAGTTGCTACACTAGTAAAGCTGCATCAACTAAGATGCCAAGCTGTATTTGGATTGTGCTGTCTGATAATTCACCCCTGTAATCACGTTCACTTTTACAAAAGTGAAACTAATTAAAAATTATGAATTCAGCTCTTCCAGCGTGAAAACCTTAATTCAGTATGAATTTGTGAGACATTTGGAAACATTGCTTTTATTGGACAGCTATTTTTCTTCTGATTAAACCTCTTTGTAAGGGACAGGCAAGAGCTAAGTCATATTGTACTGGGAAAGCAGGAAGAAGATTGGTTTTAATTTGAGTGGGTAGGATTCATTTTGGAGTTTTTTAGAAGCAACAGGCTGGGTTTAGTTATTCCCTGAAAGTGGAGGATATTTGCTTGTCTGGTTGCAAATGAAAAAGGTGGTACCACCTATTTTTGGCGGCTCTGTGGCCTCTGTGAAAGGGAAAGAGCATAATCCCACTGCTCCTACACACTATAAAACACCTTTACAGAAGTCATTATTAGACAGCGGGCAAAAAAGATTGAGGTACTCGGAGGGTTTGGGTTCTTTGGGGTTGTTTTTTTCATTCTTTTTTCTTATTCTATTGCCTTTTGCTGTAATGGAAAGTAGTTGGAAACACATGAATATCCAGAATCTTGTAGGTAAAGATGATGGCGTTATTGTTATGTACATCTTAGCCACAGTTCCTTTGAGAAAGAGGTGTTCTTGAAGTCATTGAAGAAGGAGGAATTTGAAATGATGTTTCCAGTGAAAACCTTTTCACTTGGAGAGTAATTTCAGGCATCAGGCAGTGGGATTATTAGACTTTTTTTCTGCAATCACATTTTTCTCTGTATTATACTACAGTGAAAACAAAGTAGTTTAAAAAGAAAAAAAAAAAAAGAAAATATTCTTGTACCATAGCAAGCAAACTGTGGAAACATAAAAGATACTGGAAGTTTGTGTCTTCTTGGGTTTGAGAATGCTTAAGGAAAATGGGGGTTTGTATTTTTTTTTTTTAATGGATCAAACCAGCAAATTCCCTTCGTTCCTATTGATATAATTTTGGTAGCCAAGGGAAAAAATTAGAAGCAGTAAGAACTGGATCTTTTGTTTTTTAATGGGTAACTTTAGGTTGCTCAATACACATGATTATGGCATGTGTAATTTATAATTATAGTGCAACTCTTCACAGTTTGGCATCTTTCAGTTTCCGAGTTTCAGACCTCTGCCTGCAAGTGTTACACTATGTACCTAGCGGCAGAAGGATCCGAGTGTATGTTAAGACAGTTTTGAGACAGCCCAGCTAGACACCAGGATAAACATACATATGCAGGCCTAAACAGATATGCAAAATCATAAGCAGTGAAGCCTCCCTGTTTTGCCTTCTGAGGCTGGCGAGTCCATGTGTCTGAGGAGTCAGACATGCTGGCTCCTCTCTAGAGTCATTTCTGATAGAGAAAGTGTCTGCTGGAGGAGTGACCGAACAACATGGTGTTTAAAAATGCATAAAATCATAATTTGTTTGGGAAAAGCTAGCTAATCATTAACAGACATGAATTGCTGTACTCAGCGTGGTCCATCTTGCTCAGAATTTGCCTTCTGATAGTGGCTTGTAGCAGATGCTTTGGAAACTGCAGAGCAGATACATGTAAAATAATGTGTTCATACCCTCCTCCTTCCCTGCGGTCAGATTTTAAACTGCCCTACTTAGATATCAACTTAACCTTAGAGAATGAGATTAAGTTTTCTTTTCAGTATTCTTTTTTATAATTGCAATTCAGGATTTCCTTCCTATACATTTATAAATGTCCGATCCCAACTGCAGTGGGCTAGACTCCTATATTAACATCTTCACATCTATAGTACCTAGTGGCAGGGAGTTTCACGGTTTAATTGCGCACAGTGAAAGTATTTATTCAGTGATTTCAATCCCAGCATCTTTCATTTTCATTAGCTTTCCTTTTACTCTTGCTTTATGATGTGTGTGGAATGGTAATGTCAGATCTATCTTCCCTGTCATTTTGGTTTTGAATATGCCCTTTTCATGTCCTTTGTTATTTGTCTCTTTTCCAAGATAAACTGTCTAACTTTTGCAGTCTCTCTTTGTGTGAGGGTTTCTCCATGCTTGTATTATTTTTATTGTCCTCCTTTAGCGTGGCATACAGCATTCCAGAGGAGGCTGAATTAGACTGTATTGCACATCATTTTCCACTCATACCTGCTGCATCTTAATGTGGTAACAGTGTGAACAGAGGCTCACACCGAGCTTCCTATGCTACAACAGCCAGGTCCGAACCTATGAGGAGTGCACATAGTTTAAATTCTTTCCTTCCCTTCGTGCTTCTTCGTCCATTGCCTATTTACCCAGCACAATTGGCACAATTCCCCCCCAATTTCTTCCCAGCCTTCCCTGAACTGGATCTGTTATTTGCAAAGGCTGCTGCCCCATTGTTCATGCCTACTGCCATTAATAAACATATTAAACACTGGATTGAGTATGAAACCTTGGGGTATTGTACTGGTCAATATATTAAACTTGTCACAAATTATTAGCTTGTGAAACTATGATGCTTTTGGATCACAAATCCTCTTTAATATTTGCATTGCTGGTGTATTTTATTGACAACAGACAAATGACATTCCTGGTGCTATGTGCGTATTTTATTAAATACAGGGAGAAAACTTGAGAACAAAAGCTACTTGCTAATCCATGTTTTGTTAAAACCTTTTTTACTTGGAGCTATGTTGTTAGTCTCAGCACCACAAAATAAATTGTTTCTTACGTGCTGAAGCGAGAGTGAAAATTTCACTCAAACGTGGCAAAAATTCAATATGAAATCATATTTTATGACTGCACATTAGCACTGCTGCTCCTTTCCCTACAGAATGCTGCTGATGGTATCAGATAGCTATAGCTAGAGTGCAAGCTCTGAGCTTAGTATTTTCCTTTACTCTGGAAGTCTAAGTCCAAATATGAGCCCAGAGGACCCTGATCGTCACTGCTGGAATCTAATGAGCTCTAGCTAGGTTATGGGTCTCTTAAATCAGCAAACAGCCTCAAAGCCTAACAATGCCACCTGTTTTTGAGATGAACCCTGCTGAATAATCCTGAATTCCTCTGCAACTGGCACCCATGCACACCCCTTGTTCCTGACAGATGGAAACTGAGGGCTCTGGCTCTCTAAAAATGCACTAAGGCAAAGACACGATTTGCATACAAACTGTCTTAATATCTTGTGATCACTTGAAAGGATTTGTGGCTTTCTTTCAGTTTAGAATTAAACTCCAACCCTTAGAAGGCGTGACAGGTGAGGCCTCTCAGATAATGAAGAAAATCCTGCATTTCTTGTCTGAACAAAAGGACAGTTGTCCTCCCTGTTGGTATCCCTGCATGTCCCTCAGCAGGGACCTGATGGTCTTCCCATTGCCCTGCCTTTCTCCAGTGAAATTACCAAGCTTATCCTGTTAGACTTTTACTTGCATACACAAGGGGCTTATTATCCCAAACTCACCGCTATTTCCAAGTGTAAATTCCTGACAGCCACAGCTGGAAAGACAGTGGGTAGGCAAAAGGAAGTACCAGATGTGAAGTACTCACGGGGCATGTGATAGAGGTGTCATTGAGAGAAATGTTGTATGAGGGAACCTTGTCCAGCTCTTCTTCTAAGGCAGTGAAAATAACTAAACCTTTATTCTAATTGAGATGCAGCAGATTGATGTTAGTGGATTATTTCAGTCTGGAAAAGAGAAGGCTCCGGGAAGACCTTACTGTGGCCTTCCAGTATCTTAAGGGGGCTACAAGAAAGCTGGGGACAGACTTTTTAGGCTGTCAGGCAGTGATAAGACCGGAGGGAATGGATCAAAACTGAAGATAGGTCGATCCAGGTTAGACTTTAGGAAGAATTTCTTCACCATGAGGGTGGTGAGACACTGGAACAGGTTGCCCAGAGAGGTGGTGGAGGCCCCATCCTTGGAGGTTTTTAAGACCAGGCTGGATGGGGCTCTGAGCAACCTGCTCTAGTGGGAGGTGTCCCTGCCATTGGCAGGGGGGTTGGAACCAGATGATCTTTAAGGTCCCTTCCCACCCTGACAATTCTATGAGTCTATGATTATCTTTTCTATAGTCAAGAGGAGATCTGATAAGGTAAAGAAGAAATGTTTTTAATTTTCTCGATGGACTTTGCAATCTCCTTCACAAAGAATGAACAGGCACGTGGAATAAACCTAACCCTCATCATCCCCTAGTCTTGTGCCTTACTAACAAGGCAGCTGAGTCTGCCTGGGTGACACTGAAGGGCTCCACTGCCAGATGGGGCTGTGATGCTACATTATGGGCTTGTCAGGACAGATGTGTCACTGCTAAGGTTTCATGTGCTTTTCTGCCCTTTTGTTTTGTACTGAAATGCAAAATGCACATGAATAGAAAGTCCTTGTCACCTGCTGTATCTTTCGCAAATCAAGTTAAAGAGGGAGGCATTTAGAAATGTGGCTACTTCACTTAACTGTTCCTTAATGACTGTTTGAAAGATAGCAGCATCTGAATTCTTGATGCATAATTAGCATAAGGTTCCCAATAGTTGTTTTCCTCTCAGAGGAACTAGAGTAGATGGTTTTATGTCTTTATTTTTCTATCACTCAAATTTAATACCAGGAACTGAACTTTAAAAAGCTGCATAGATGATTGGTGTCCTTTAGCTGTTATCAGGTATCACTTTCTAACCCATTTGAGTTAGGCTTTAATATTCATTCCCCTTCTTATCAATCATATACCTTTAAAATATTGGTTTCTAATGATACCTCCATGGAGTCTGTCTTTTAACTCTTGGGATAGATAAAGTCAGTGCTGCAAAGTAGAATTTTACACTTGGTGGCTGATCGTTACGTTTCCCTTTTCTAAGGCCAGTGAGTATTCAACACCTGCTTAGTTCCTTTCTCGTTAATAGGATAGTGATGCATCCTGTTGTGGCTCCTCCACCCCTCAACAAGCATTTTTTTGAACTGGATCATCAACCGCAGTGAGCTCATTTCTAAATGAAAATTACTTTCCAGGTGTTGAAATTCATTATCTCACTGCAGTAGAAACAAAAATAGAGGTAGTTGGATTATATTTAAATGTGGAAACCCAATAAACTGTGGTGGAATTAGACAATTCCATCCCTACCTCTGGGAGTCGTAAGGATTTAAGTGTAACCAAGACAGGACCAGGAGAAGAAATTAATAAATACATTTGAAATGAAAGCAAAATAAAAGGAATGTTGAATGACGTCTAACCTAAGATAAAGGAAAACAATAAAGATTTTAATGGTGCCAGGAGGATACTGCTTGTAAAGGATGTCTTATTTTAAATCTTTTGTGCCAAAAAATAGTACATGGAGGATAACTTCTAGAACAGGGAAGGTCGTTTTGATCTTGCAGAACAAAACAAAGTCAAACTGTTTGGTCTCAACTATTCTATGAACTTAACAGCAAATGAACCTGTCTATTGCTGCTTCTCCAGTTGTGACATTTGGATGATTGGGCTGTTGTAAAAGGATTTTGAAATACTTGGATGAAAAATGTGTTGGGTTTTTTTGTTTGTTTGTTTTGTGCTAGTGTGGTTTTGTTTGTTTTGTTTTAACAGATACAGCCATTTTAGAGATTATGAATTGTCCAGATTATTCTTTCTTATGTTTGGTCAGCTACACCAGCAAGTACACAAAATTAATGGTTAAAAAAAGCTAACATGCACCAACAAAATATGAGTAGAAAATGGTCCTAGTTAACTACCCCTACTTTCTATCAAAGTCTATGTGAATTAAAGACAGAGCACCTTTCAGAAACTCTTGATGTTAAGTAGGATCTGATCCAAAGAGTTGAAATAAGAAAAATAATAAGGATTACCTACAGCCCGGGGGTGCTTATAAGCAGTAAGTAACATTAATGCCAATACCCCTTTAGGCAGGTGAAAATGGAATTGTAACTGGTGTGATGAGAGTTCTGCATTGCTAATAAATTCATGTCAGGGTGCACTCATGTCTCTGAGTATCTGATGCAATTTATATGGATATTTTTATTTATTAGTGGCTTTAGATACAATTCATCTGTCTCAAAAGCAGAGGAAAATTTTAACAAGAGTTTGTGAGAAGAGAGCACAGAAGAGTGAATCGTGAGGAATGTAGATAGAAAGTTATCTCTTGGTAACACTATTCAGCAAGTCATTTTATTTATATACTATATACATGACATTCATTTTGTGATGTACTGTGAGCTGCATGGATATACTGCAGTGGTAGTGTTGGATTTTGGATCAGATGGCACTGGAATCCTACATTGTTGCTCGGTGCTCTGCATGCACATTTTAATAACACTAGAGTTACTGAGCCGTTTTAATGACAGGGATGGTATGAAGCCCTGCTTCAATTCCTCCTTCTCTCTCTTTTCTCTGGCTCTCATTTTGAATCCTCTTGGTAAACTGAATCTGCAGAAGAGGGGACAAGTAAATTCAATGTGTGTGATGAGTGCAGACAGCTCAGCAGTAACACCAGGACATCTTTACATGCTGCAGTTGTGAAGTGTCAGGATCTGGATCAGAAACAGGCTTTTTCTTGACTCACTCTGATGTTCTCTTTCAAAATATGACATGTGAAAATGCAGCTTCTGTTTCTCAAGTTCTCCAAGGCAAGAAGAAATATATAAAAATAGAGGGTAGGTAGTTGTGATTTTTGCACTGCTGCAAATTTAGGCCCACACAGATGAGTTTACAGTGATATCTGTGGAACTTTCTGGACTGGTTTCGAAACAAACATAGCTCTAGGAAATCAATACAAGTATCAGTATTCTTATCAACGGAGAGTCTGTTTTGTAAACCACGTGATATTAAACTCAGGAATACAGGGCAGCTGTGAATACATATTGAATGATACAAATATATGCATTAGTGCAAATATATGCACTAAGAGTAGCCATCCTTATAGTTTTTAATATTACACATATATATTTTGCAGATTCTGGTTTTGATTATGAAAGTCTGATGCTTTCTGAGTCTGTCCAGGCCACACTGTTTCACTGTCTTTCATCAAGTCCTGCTGTACCACTTCTTCAAAGCATGGAAAAAAATGCCAAAAAAAAAAAATCATCAGGCATAATGATTTTCCATCAGAATGGGCAAAGTGTGATTACAAACAGAGCAGTAAATAAATATGTTGCATCTTGTATATCAGGGAAAGCACCTTTTTTTCTTTACCACATTTTCCAAGGAAAAGACATATTTAAAATTCAGCAACAGCCTCTCCTGAAATCTGTCCTAACAGAACTGTTGGGCTGTGTTGAACAGCTGAGCTCAGCTTGTAGAACTTGGGCTCCTCCTCCAGCAGGTGTTGTGGGAATCCCCAGAGCTGGGTGCTGCAGAACAGGGCGGCTGGTAACCCCCAGGACACCCGCAGTGCGGCGCAGCCACCCGAGGAGGGTGATGGGACTGACGTTGCATGTCTGGATGCTGACTCTGGCTCGTGGTGTTACTTTATCTGTCTACAAGGGGCTGTTGCTTATTCTCTTTAGGGTGCTCTGTTAAAGCCTGCCCTTCCCTCTTACTGTGAAATTTTAAGTCACGAGAGCAAGGACAAGTTAAAAGAACAGCTGACAGCTGTTGTTTTAATGTCTTCACTATGACTCTTATCTACCACCCTGACATTCTCTTCCCACATTCATCATTTACAGGTTTGTAACAGTTTGTAGAAAAGTCTTTGTCAGATGAGTCTTTGTGCAGATATGCAAGAGATCTGCGGCCATACCCAGGAAGCCTGCTGGGAGCAGCAAGTGTTCCCTATCTTCTGCTTTCACAGGGGGAAAAAAATGCTTCATCCTTACCAGTAGCAGTAAGCCACTATTGCTGTGTTGCAGCACTTGGTGAGATAAGATAATTATGAAGGCATTAACAAAATGCATGCAAAATTAGCTGTAGCTCACAGAAGGAAAGAGAATTCAGGAAACTATTCAGAGTATTAATTTGCAGCCAATCCTGTCACGACTGTGAAAGAGAGAAAATACTAATGAAGTGTGAATATGTAAAAAAGATGTAAGAAGAAGAAATGGTCAATTCACTTCAACGTGGCACATATCTGAGATATTCAAGTGTCACACAGCTGTAAAACAATTTTGGTTTTGAGTGCATAATTCAACAGTAAGATGAAATTGGGAAGCAGGTTCTTCTGAAATCACCCACCCATTCCATTAAAATCTTCTGAACTTACTGATTATAAAAGTCACTTTTATTACATAATGATAATTTTAAAAATCCCTCCAGAAGTCTATAATGTTGCACTGTATGCAAAGAGAATGTTTGCTTATGAACATAATGCTTCCCACGTGTTGCAAAGCCACAATGAATGGGCCTCTCAACTTGTACCAAATTGTGGCATGTTACCAGCAACCACACCAGTTGTACTCTAACATTAGGAGCCCCTCCTAAGCCAGGAATTTGTATAAAACCAGGCAGTATTTAATCTAAGCGGAAGTCTCTGCTACTTTTTCTATGTATTTGTTGGTGGTTTTTGTTTGGGGTTTTTTAGAATAGCCAAAGTTCTCGATTTTGTATTTTTATTAGGCAGGATATTTTGATTAGTTTACAAAGGTTAAAACTGTGTAAAGTTAGGTGCTTTTTGAACCATCTGAACTATTTTGCCATGATGACGTTTTATATGAATGTAAAACAAATACTCCATTGACTAGGAAATCTGTTTGCTCATTCTAATCCAGTATGAATCTGGTGCCACATGGGTGTTCTTCATTTCAATTAATTATCATACTTGAGAACCTTTTGTAACTCAGCACAGAGATGCATTCCCAGATCTTCAGTAAGAAGGAATTGTCAGGTGCCCAGGAACTCTCAAATACTTTGCTAAATCTTGGGATTTTTAGTAAGATAGGATTTTATGTAAATTCACAAGAGCACTGTTAGAATTAATTAAATGGCCACTACCTTATGCCTTTAAGCACAGTCTTTGCAAAGTAATGCTTGTATAAATTTTAATTTTCATGATGCACTGACTTACTACTCCATATAATGAAGCGAATACATCTTGAGATACTTGATGAGATTTTTGACCTCGCCTTTTTGACCTTCCTTTATTGCACTGCTTCAGTCCACTTTTAAATACCATGCTGCAGAATGCAGCTCTCCAGGAAGCCATCTGTGCAGCGTGGAGAGGGTTTGAAGCTGCAAGAAGTAATTTTGCCAGTATGCCCAACTCAGGTTTTTCCTGCTTCTCAGTCATGGTTACCAGGCTGTGTCCATAACACAGTTGTCCGGTGTGATTGCACGATTAGATAGTTAATAAATGTGAATACATAAATAGCTTACAGAAGAATGGTTTTGACATTACTTACTTTTCAACCCATAGTGAAATACTGTAGGTTCAACTGCTCTCCTGTTTGAGTTTATGACTTTTCTCAGTCCATGCTGCTTTAATGTCCTCAGGCACTGTTCTTAGATTCTTAGCTTTGTGACTTTTACCATGCAACATAGATTCCTCCACGCACATTCCTCTACATTTCTACAAGCTGGATAGACTTCTTGTCAAACATCACACTGACTGTTCAGCATGTTTGAATACCTTTTTGGTAGTAAATAGTTTGGGTAGTTTCCCATTTAGCTGGAAGTCCATTTCCATATAAACTTGACGTCCCTAAAACTGGGGATAATTGTAATGCAAAAGAAAGGAGCAAACTGAATGCATCAGAGCAGCTTCTGAGTAAGCTTCTGAGTAATCCCTGATGCTTTGTTTGTTTGTTTGTTCTTTTTCCTTTTTTTTTCTTTTCTGACAAACTAGTGGAATTTCTTAAATGGGTTTGATTTTAAGTGCATTGGAGGAATTTAATTTGAATTATGTTAGCATGTAATATTTGAATATAGATGAGTAAAAATCCATACTGTACAAGTAAATCAATAAAGCGTGGAGGTTTGTGGAAGGGAGGAGGACACTGCAGAACGGTGTTGAAATATCCTCTGATTAGTGATTTTGGCGATAGACAACAAATTGTCTGAAACATTTTGTATAAAAACTCACAATCAGGGACAGGTGATTTTTATTTTGCTTAGCATATATAAGTCGAAGATGCGTTCCACATTCTTCTACTCATTCTTTGGTCAGTTCATCTTTTTGTGCCTTACTGGTCAATGGTGTTCTCTATACATAAAATACTCCACTTCTTCACCAGATGGAATAAGAATATGGGAATAACTGTAAGGAATAAGAATATGGGATTAAGCGTTAGAGTGACGTTTGTCCTGTGGAAAGTGAGGGAATGGTACTTGTGGAAATATTGCCTCATCATGATGAAGAAGATCAGAGAGGGAATAGTTCAAGCAAATCATCGTGGGTGGCATAGCACCTTACTGCAGTGCTCTAAAACCCCTGTTAATTACAGAATGGTTGATATGCAGCACACTTTCATGAAACGTTCTTCCTGACCTGCATTTGAGAATGGGTACTTACAGCAGGCAAGGTCACGTGTGATTTACATGTATGTTTGTACGCAGGGATCGTCTCCCAGTTGCAGCTAGAGCAGTTCCCTTATCTCAACGTGTGCATTGTGAATGCACAACACAACGCCTTCTCGAAAATATGTCTGACAACACTCCATGCCTCAGGACAGAGAAAAAAAAGAGGCTAATGCTATAATGTGTTTGAAAATAAATCAAATTATTTATAAGGAAGATTGAGGACAAATTATTTTCTCCAAGTTTTTACCATAAATCATTCTGCTGAAACTACTTTGCTCAAATACCTTGAATTTAGCTTAGTGATACTGGCACAATTTCTTTTGTCTTTCTAGTCAGCTGCTCTGCAGCACTTTCTGAATTTTGTTCAGATGAGCCATTTTCAAGTATTGTTTTGAGAGAGATCATAATCTAACAGAAAGGGAAATAAAGGCAGCTGGCTAGACTCTTCTTCAAATAACCATGGCCAAGAAAGTCATTAAAGCAAATTAAAAACCAAACATGGTTTTCTCACTTCTTTACTAAATGCCACAGTTATTCATCTCTGAAAATGGACAAACACAATCTCAGTCAAGCTGTCATTATGAAGAGGAATGAACAAGTTATAATTTGAATGCTAATCAAATTCTGATTTATCAGTCTCAGCTGTGCTGCTTTGGTGGGCATACGCCAACAAATTTAACAAACATTGCTTCTTCCAGAGAGCAAAGTCTGTGTTTGCTTGTCTTCTCCATAAGTGATTTTTAATACACGCTATTAATGAAAGACAAAATAAAATACAATAAGATGAAAAGCTTGGGTTTGCCGAGGGCACGTTTTGTGACACAATATTGACAGAATGCCTGTGTTACAGCTGAGCAGAAAAGATCTGATGGTAAAACTAGTCTGTGATGGAGAGGGTTGCAGTTTGACATCCGCCTCAGGTAGCTGATGACAGGAAAAGAATGATCACAAGGATAAAAGTTTAGTAAATTCCTTCAAGATGCATAAAAATGCTTTGAAATCAGAATGTTTTATTGATTTTTCTTTCTTTTTTTTTTTTTTTTTCCCTGTAGTGTCACTACAAATACCATCTGAAGATCTGAAACTGCTGGTCAGTTATTTGACATTATGTCTAGTGCTGTGTCTTGAGATTCCCGTGTCTGGGTTCTTTTGCAGAAACACTGTCTTTAGCTTTTGTTGTAGTTTAATTCAATTCGTTACCTTAGGGGAGACTGCTTTGACTTTCTTCAAGTTAAAAGTAGTCGTGATGTGTCATTTGGAACTGCAAAGTGTCTTGCAATGTGTAAGCTAGTTTATAAAAAATGAAAAAAAAGGGGGAGTGAAGGGCAGTGGGGTGGTGAGGGGGGAAGTCAGGTAGGGAAGGGGGCAGTGGAGCTGTCTTTAGCTTCATGATGTGACAGTGCTGCTTTTTTTCCTAGTCCTGCTGTCCCAATAAGAGTGAAATGCTTCAGTCTGTACAGATTGCAAGCCTTAATGATGACTTAACAAAGCAGAGCACGTGGGCAGCTGATGTAATTTGGCAGTTATCTGACAGGAATCAGAACTGTTTTCCCCGTCTCTGCTGCTGTTGTGTTGCAGCTAGACAGGGGTAGTCCAAGTCTTGGGTTGTAGCTTTCCCTGGTATATACTTAACATGGTGTTCAGCACACATGGACCTCGGGAACACAAGGTGCTGCAGGTACTGCATAAAAAATAAACTAATGATGGTATCTCATGGTCTGATTACTTTATATCCTTTGAAGATAACCCTCATTTCTGAGGCTGGACACCAGGTAGCCATAGGCTACTCATAAACACATAGAGCTGAAGCCCTGCTGCCTGCATTTCTTAGGCGTTGACGCTTTGGCCCGGCGAGGAGGCCAGCACGAGGTTGTACAGCAGACTAGTAGGAGTAGTAAGAATGTGTTGCTGAGGTACTGCCTGTGGAGCAAAACCACATCTGCAGGATGCTGTGTCCCCTGTGTACTTTACTCGCAGTCCTTTTGAAAATACTGTCATTGTTCAGAGGTTGTTTATCTGCTTTTCTGATGTTAATATGGAATATTTTTCAATAGCCTCTCTGCTGCTAGTATAGCTGACTTCTTTTTTCAAAAACATGCTTGCTTTTAGCAAACATGTTCAACCTCTTTTCTAATGACCATTTTGCAATCTCAGATCTTGCCGAGGATAGGCTGCCTTATATCTTTGCCTTTCAAGAAATAACCTTGCCCTAAATCTTTCCCAGATTGAAAGCACAGATTTTAAGTGGCGATTTCAGGATGTGCCCCGTGTATAAGCAGCATTAATAACTGTACAGCAGCGTTTGTCTCACTGCGCCAGCTCCAGGGATTTTACCGGTCACAAATACGCTGTATTTAGGAGAAAAGCAAGCATTGATTTTGTGCCATAGTTGATGTTTGCCTTGCTTTTGGAGCTTTAGCCTAACCCAAGTAGGATGAGTGAAGGAATTTAGTGCCTTTGGTTCTAGTAGGAATGAATGTTTTAAAGTTTACAAGTTCAGTTTCTTATGCAATATCCCCATTGACTTACACGGTAGAGATCAGAATGATTTACAATTACTGTTGGACCTGAGAATGATTCCCAGAAGTCAAAGCCCAGTAGTACTTCAATAAGCCACTGTAATAAGATATTTTATTATTATGGCTTTAAATGTCCTGCAGTGTGCGGTAATTCAGATATAAAATAATTAAAGGCAATTAAAGACCATTATAAGGATTACTTTGTGCTAATGACAGACTGTTTGACTCAAGGAAGAATACCTTCTAAAGTCATTCAGGGAACATGATAGCTAGTCAAGGTGGGAAAGGAAGCACGTCCCTAAGATCTGAGTGGGAAGAAGACAAAAAAGATGAGGACTTTTTCCTTCATCGTGATCTCTTTTAAGTATCTCTCCAAATTGCAGATTATCTGATAATTAATTAAACATTTGTTTCATTAAAGATGTCCATAATGTACAACTTCATGAAAGTATATTCCTCAACACATAAGAAGAGATTATGTGTTTGTTTTGCTGCTGATTTTTTATATCATTATTTTATTAAATGTATTTTTTTTTAAATGCTCATTTTAACAACTGCCAGCGAAGAAAGAAAATACCACGATAAGTAAGGTGGATGAATTGGAATATTCTTTTACATCTCATTGCCCTGAAGGATCAGCACCT
>JANIJG010009249.1:52416-64740 GCA_024611175.1 Megaceryle torquata | reverse complement strand
ATTTTAACAACTGCCAGCGAAGATTTTTAATAAACCAGTTTGGTTTTTTTTTTATTTACAGTTAAATACAAACCAGCAACCCACAAGAGTCAGTCAAGAGAGAAGGCACTCAGCTTAGGCTACTTGAAAATTTTAGTACATACCCAAGATATTCCAAGTCTTAAACACCTGGGATTACTGTAGCCACTCTTCATTTTCAATTCAAGTTTTTAAGAAATAACAGCATACTGGTGATGTGACATCTGCCCTTGTGCAGAAGAAACAAAACAAATTCTGACCTGTACTACTGTTTTCTCCAAATTTCGAGTAGGCCACAGTAGCTGGCTAAACGTGAGTGGCATGTTGCGAATTTGATAAATTGTTAATTTAATTTATACACAGCTGAATAAGGCTTCCCTACCGAGTTACAGCAGTCCTACGTGTCTAATAGTAGTAGAACATGTCTAATGGAATTACATAACTGCTGCTTCTTCCCCAAGAGCCCAAAAAAACTACAGTTTGTGCCCAGTATGGGAAAGCTTCCCTCCAGTCCACTTCAAATAATTATTGTGCCTACTGCACTGACAGTAACTCATTCTTGACTCTTTCTTATATTGCAGAGAAGCATGTACAGAAGAAACATGAAAAAATGCCAAATGGGTAACAATTTCTTTACATACAGCAGTGTACCTAAGACATTCCTTGTTGAGCTGCTGTCCTTTGGAGATCCACAGCTCTCTCTCATAGCAGATTACACAGCAAGAATCCACTCGTAAAGTTCTCCAAATAAGTGATTCTATCTTCTGTAGAGAAACATGAAAATAAAGGGTCTTGCAAATATCCAGTAGGATAGTTGTACAAAACTTAGTGCATCCAACTGATTTAATATATCACCATTGAAAAGAATTTAGTTTTACCAATCTGAACACGAAGAACATTGCCAGAACCTCACCATATAGTGATGCTGGAGGAAAATAAGACTTCTAACGCATAAACATTAGGAACAAAGTAAAAAAATTGTTAATCCATAAAGAATGCAAATGTTAACATGGTTTTTATGTGAGGCATAATGACAGGCATATCATTTAAATATTACTCTTTATGTGAAAATAAGTAGTTTTGTGTGTGACTTCTTTCTAGCAGCCTTAAAATAAAGTGATTGCTTCTCTGAGAAGTTTTTGAAACAAAAATGATAATAGTGAATCCCTGCAATTCAGGAGGTACTGCAGATTTTTAGCAGTGCCTGTGAAGAGGACCCATGTATGGAATTCTCTCTCTGGAATCTTTTTGTGAAAAGAACTCAATTTTCCAACACTTTGTGTAGTATGAATGGCTGACTCGTGTGGAATAAAATCCTTCCTGTAACCTTATTTTCTAAGTGATAAGACTTAGAAAAGTCTTGCAAGAGCGTGGCAAATTCATACACTTCTAGAAACTATTATTTAACATTTAGAGATGCGAGTCAGCTAGTGCATGAAAGGTTACCAAATCTTAAAACATAGGTGAGAAAACTGTATGCATGGAAGGTGTAAAGCAATTGAAAATATTTCCAGGATGTGATGCTCCATTGATCCAGCTTTGGGCACTACTGCAGAAGGTAGGTCTGCCAGAAAGTCCTGTACATCCTTATAGCTGTTCAGGATTTAACATTACCTCCTGGAAGGGAACACCACAGCCACTGCTTAAGGATCTAAACATAATAAAATTTACACTGAGGTGAAAAGAATCAGTTTTTCTAGTTTAATAGGCGAAAGAAAGGGAAGCATTATCTTATTGAGTTTAAAAAGCAATACATACCTGTAAGCCATTTAAATTGCCACTATGTCAACCACAAAGGCTCTGTCCTTAGATCATGATGCTGGTATCCAATTGCTACAGTAATTCTTCAGGCAATCACTGTGCTCAGAAAATTCTTTCCCTTATTTTCTAAAGAGTCATGAGTCTGGCAGCTGATTTTTTCCCTTTAGCTGAAGAAATGGGGATGGGAAGCAAATGCTTGATTCATTGTTGTTTCCAGCAAGAGAATGTGTGCTTATCACTATAATCACAGATAAGAGGAGGCTGCAGTCATTGAAGGAATCTCTTTAGATCTGGCAAATTTTATATCTTTAATTAGATTCTAACTTCCCTACTCTTCCTTATATGCAAAAGAAATTTGTTTTTTTCTTTACTCTTTATTGATTCAATAATAAAGGGGGGAAAAAAATCTCTTTTAAAATAAGCCATTCTCTTATTATATACCAAACATACTGCTCTATTTATTTAGTTAATTTGATACCTGTTTGTAGTAACATATTTTTTACACAAGGTTGCTTTGCAGTGTTAAAAGCAAGGCTGTATAAGCTTTGAAAAACCTATTCTTCAACTGATAACTGCAGGGTCTCTAGTGAAACTCTCCCAAGTTCTTCTGGCTTACACTTGATTTGCTTTAATAAGGGTTATAGGGAAAGAAAAACTATTGAAACTCCATTTTAAAATGCCTGGCAACAGACAGGTGGAAAAGACTTAGAATTACTCTTTTTCATTACTGAGGGCCCCTTAGGACTGCACTGGAAAGAATCCTGTCTGCCCCAGATAAGAGTCTCCCAGCAGTTTAATGTGCCAATCAGTTGCGCTCAGCAGCCCGGAATCATCATATTGCAGCTATTGAATAGTTCCAGACCATATGCTCAGAAGGATGGGAAATGTGATATGTGTCACACTTCCAAAGAATGATGATGAAGAGCATTAATATGCTGATGAAGAAGGAAAAGAAAAAAAGACAGAGAGAAATCCTGAGGAAGCAAACCCACCTGTGTTACAGAGCCTGACAGACCGGCTGTGCGAACTCTCCCATTCCGTATATAATTAGGAGTTCCCATGAAGTCTACATCACACCAAATTACTTGGTCTCTTCCTCTCTTCTCCTCTGCTAATAGGTTCTACTCTTTTAAGTTTTAAGAGAGAAAAGAGTTAAATCAGGATCAAAATATCTACAAAAGAAGCAATGAACGTTTTATCCAGCCGGTAGAAACTATTTGGGTGCATTTGGGGTCTAATTACTTTACAACAACCGAGCGTTGGACCAAGCACGGCTCCATTTCCATTAAGTAACAGACTAGTAGCTTGAAGGCAGAATGCTAATGAAGCTTCTAAGGTAGTGGGGAAGCAGTAAGAAAATTATTTTCTTATATATTTTAAACTTTCTAAAACAAATGTAGTGATGTCATTGTGTAACATACAGCGTGGTTGTTGCTGGGTAAACAACCAGTGGCTCACAGGCAGCTTTTTTCAGGTGCCTCACCCAGTGATCTTTACTGCACAAAACTGGAAATTAGGAGTCAGTACAAGAAGCTGAAATTCCAATGGCTTCTATATTTACCATGGAAAATCTTCCTGTCCCTCCAATTGTTCATAAATTCTACTAAACTGTATATTGGAAGAGCAGAAATGTTTTATGGGAGGAGTTCCAGATCCAGTGCTTAAAACAGCTGAACAAATAATCTAGAATTGGCTGTGCAAATGAGGTGCTTTAATCTATTAAAAGCAATGTGCCCTTTAAGGACACAGGGAATTCTGAGTAACCTAAAGAATAATCTTTAGTTTAAGCTAGCCATACCAGTATCTTAAAGGATATGTACGTACTTAATGAACTTCTCTGATACCTTTATGGCAATAATTTTCCATAACAGAGACATAAATGCGCTGTATTTGCCAGGATTGTGAAGCATAACAGATTGTACAGTGTGCTGTTCTAGAGAGTACTGAAATCAAATCCACAGATTCAGACAGCTTTAAAGAGCAGAGTTGTCTGCAGCCTGAATAGAGATCTTAGTTTGGAAGGATGCTCTCATTTTCCTTTGTCCCTGTAACAAAAGTCACTGATTAACAATGCGTTCAATTGTTATCAGAGAAATTATGGGATTTTTTACATTTATTCTTATTAATGTCATCCCTTTGGCTTTCTGATTACTCATGAATTTTCCTGAGTAATTTTCTGTATTCCAAAATAAAATTTAATGTTATGCATTTTGTTTCGATCCAGATGAGGTTAAGTTTCAGCCTAGTGAAACTCAATGAATATTGGCTTTGCTTGTATAGAGAAGAATACAGACTGTTCTTTTTTTTTTTAATATAAAAGCTTAACATGAGGCAGATTCTTTCAAAGTGTAGTGCCGCCTTCTGATTTATGATCATCATGATTTCATTATGGTTCAGAAAAGAGATGCCCAAATGCTGAATTTTGATCAAAAACTCGTACCAAGAGCCTGCAAAAGAATAAGCTGCTTGTGTTTTGGTTTTGGTTTTCTTCCTCTTCTGAACTGTGCTTGTACCATTTAAGAGAGACAGCCGTGTATGTCCACTCTTTTCCATAAGGTTTACAACACTGTTGTCAGACCTAACTCGACTTCAGTGATCAACTGGCTATGGTGGATTTATTTTTATGGAGTATTACCAGAGTAATTGTTCTGTATTACACAAACAGAAGTCATGTCCAGGTGACTGAGTTGCTTGCCATCCGTATCGCTGAGGAAATAGTTTGTCTCTCGCACTTCATGTCTCCTTTGCCTGTAGTATTAGTTTATTAGAATATCTTTTTAATTTGTACAGGGTGAAAGTGTCTATGATTATGAGAGACATATTGACAGACATCAAACAAAAGAGTCTTCTCCTTTGGATGGTTTAAAAAAAAAAACCAGCATGGAAAAGTAGGTTTCTCCTGTCTTTAACTTACTCAGTTCTGTGTATTTTCCCACTCAATTCCTTGGTTTCAGTTTTTTGCAGACTTCAAAACTGAAGTTCACTCTTGCATTGTCTCTGCTACACTAGCAAATTTCCATTTCAAACCAATGAACAATACAAGTTATTCATCAGTAAAAGGTTGTGTGTCTTCTGTAGATCTAGATGAGAGAATCGCCTACCTTTCTTGACTTGTACTTTCCAGCATCACTTTTGTCTGTCAGGTGTTTCTCAGAGATGTGAAATACCTAGTTTGAAAAAGCTGGATGTTTCAGCATTAAGTTACGTTTGTTTTTCTTACCACAGTTGGTGTGTGTTCCTCACCTAAAGCTGAATTTTCAGGGTGCAGTTCTTGGAATCTCTCTCTGGTAAGTCTTGCCTACTGTCTCACTTTGAGGTTACAGTGTCCTTATTTGTGCTCCCATCCACAGAATGAGGTTGGTTTGATTTTAGCACAGAGCAGTGATACTATGTCAAAACGTCTGGACTTCAGTCTGTGTGGCTTAACAGGGAGATTGTGCAGTGGTTGGTAAACGTTCTTACCTTCCTTGGCACTTGTTCATTGCAACTAAACCAAATCTTGGCTTTAGCCAGAGTAAGTGCAAGTGTTATACTTGCTGTAGTTATTTCCTTAAGACGAAAGCGTATGAAGCTGGCTAATAAAAAGCAGAAACTGCAGGTAACTTTAAGTGGACAGATTTTTCTGGAACAATGCTGAAAGGTATTCAATTCCAGGTCTGATCAATTTAAAAGGTAGTCCAGCTGTTGCTGGGCCTGGCAAATTGTTTCATCAGATTTGGCTTCAATCTTCAGTGAGACGTGTTTACAGAAACAATTTCTAATGCTTCTCTTATCAAAAAGAAATTTTTATCTCCTAAACTCCATTATTAAAAACTGAAAGAGGAAGCTGTTTTCTTTCAATTCCTTTGAAAACTCTGTAAGAACATTTCTTTAAATCAAATATATTCTTTTTCATTCAAAGAGGCCTGCTTTCCATACTTAACAAGGTATCATTGTAATACTACAATTTTTAATTGTATTCCCATTATCACTTTAACTGTAATCCTACCACAGCTTCCTGTGTGACTGATTCCTTTCTTAGGCATGTGGCTTTCTCTTAAACAAATAAAGCTGAACCATAATTTAAAACTTTGTTGTACGCTTGTTAAAAACCCGGCGGCATCACCTAGCCCCAAATAACGGCGACTGAGTGGGAATTCAGGTACCAGAACCACAGGCAGACACAAGTGTGAGTTCCCTAAGGGGCTGCATCTGTGCTTTCCTATTCATCTGAGCCAGAGCTTTTGCCCTGGGGCTGAGAGTAGCAGAAGGACCTTGATCCCGTTGGTGTTAGGGGAAAGCTTACTTCGTTCCCCCTTCGCACTGCACAGCTGCACAGAGCTGGCAGGCAGTCGGCTGCAGATGTGAAGCAGGGAAGTAGCAATTCAAGGGAGCTGCTCTGTTCCAATCAAAACTTTCAGACTTCCGCATTCGTTCCCTTTTGGTTTGAAATCAATCTCTTTGTCCTTATCTTGAATTGCAACGTTCTGCCCTCCTTGCCCCTCAGCTCCCATTTCTCCTGGCTGCCTCTGTTTCAGTGCAGTAGTCCATCTTTTCAAGCACTTGCTCTCACTTTTTGACTTTGCTGGGAACGTGCCCTGGCAAAACACCAGTCACGCCTTTTTGCCAGCTCCTTTTTCAGCTTTATTTCACCAGAGTCAGATGTAAGTGTGATTATAGTAAGTGCAGTTATTGAGATATTTTCTTCATTTTGAGATTGGATCATCTCAATTGGCGGCTTCTGAAGTGTGGTGCTTAGTTCAGATGGTAAACTTTTGGATTTGAAGGTACCAGTTACATACCAAATAAATGAATAAAATTCAAACTATTCTCATTTCAAGGTGCTTCATCATTTAGCCAGAGAATTGAAAGACTTCAACAGGACATAGGAGAACTGGGGTTTTTTTAAAGCTACTGTAGGTCAGCCTCAGTTGGGGTTACTTTATGAGTGAGACATTAAAAGAATTAGTGGGTCACGTTGTCATTTTTTTCCTCATAAAAAGAATAGCAGCCCTCTATTTATCTAATATTGAGATAGTATGGCTTTTCACTTTTTTCTTCCTACATTGAGACAGGAGGGATTGTGACTAACACTGTTACCAGAGTGTTAATGCTCAGTGATATGGATTCCTTAATCTTTCTGATTTGGGAATGAGAGCTATCAAAGCAGCAGTTTAGTCCGTGTGTTCAACAGGCACAGAATTGCCCATTTGGCCACTGAGGTGTGTAACTGTGGTGTTTTAGGAAAGACAACCCTTTGCTTTTCAGTAATTTTGTGCTTATTCTTTATTCTTTTGATTATAGTCATACTGATTTAGTTTAGATTTAGGGGGTAAACAAGGCTTTAGGGAAAGATCACTATGACAGGCATCAACAGAGTGCTAAATATATAGAAGTTTTCTCTAAGCTGCAATGAAAAGTGGCACTGCTCTGTTGCCTGCTGTTCGCCTCCCATTTCTTCTAGCTGCTTACATACTTTCTTCCTTCAGGAGATGAGCAAGATGTTTTTTCTTATTCTGGACTGCTCACTCACTTGTAATTACTCAAGTATTTCAATCAGTGATGGCTCAGAGTACTAGGGAGTTTTTAGCAGTGGTAAATAAGACCTGTACCCCAGTGTTGGGCTTTCAGCCATTTTTTCAGCTATTTGACCAAATGTAGGATAGGCAGGTGTTTGCAGTGTTTGGCAAAGTTAGCTGAATGGGCCTCTTTAGGCTGCAAAACAGCTGTCTTAAATGGTAACCTTATTTTGTGGGACAGCTTGTGTAGGTGGGCAGAAAGGGGAGTGCAGGTATCAGCAAAGCTGAAATGGTTTTGGCATATTTGGTACTGTTTCAAAAGCATTTTTTCCGTAGTTGTGCGTGGTGATGGGTTACATTATAATGTGTGCATTCGTTTTTCACCCTACTCAACGCTACACCCGATAGGAGTGTATTAAGCAAAGTCCAATCAGACAGAACTTTCTTTTGCCATTCTGTCTCAGACAGAGACACTGACTGTGGCAGTTTATCTGTTTCTAGGTGGCATTGTACCTGCATGTTTGTTCTGAGAGTCACTAGGAACGGATGTGCTTCATTCTTGGAACAAAAGGTAGTCAGGGTTGTCTCCCCAGGCTGAGGCTGAGTTCCTCAGTCCTGGAGCACTCAGAGAGCACTCAGAGAGTACTTTGCCTCCCGCATAGATGAGAGATGTTTAACTCTGAAGAAAATCCCATTGGGTGAGAGGAGCAAACTTGTCAGTAGGCTTTATCCTGACCTTACGGGCATCAAATGCCCCAAGCCTCAGGTACTCATAGTAAGGACAGGGACTTCAATCTGACATGAATATTCTGTGAAAAACTGCTTTAGATGGAAAAGTTTTGTGTGTTTCAGTTAGTGTTAGTGAGGATGGACAGTGTGTAGTCAACAGGTGATAGGAAGGTGCTCAGTTACATCTTTCCTAATTGGGTCTATGCTTCAATGTGCCGTTTGATGTCTAGTGTGACAACTACTGCTGTCTGCTGACACCAGAAATGAAGCTCTCTCTTATAGGCACATTCACCACTGTCTATGTAGACATACATACCCTTATGTAAGTGTAACCTAGGGTTTTGTAGGGGCTTGGGGTTTTTTTAAAGGTTTTAATGGTTTTTTGGTTGGTTGGTGTGGTGGTTTGTTGGGTGGGGTTTTTTGATGTATTCTTACCTATGAGGGTAGATGTTTTTTGAAAGAGGAGCAATGCTGAAAAAAATTATGGTTGTCTTGTTTTATGGAAAAAGAGGCCTATTGTAGCAGCTTGGTCAGACTAATTCAGTCCAAGCTCCAGCTGAAAGGAAGAACATTAAATAACACATCAGGTTCTGCTGATTTTGTTTGAGAGGAAACAAATGAGGGTCAGCAATATTTTGTTACAATTCAAAAACATTTAAGCTTAAACTTTATTATCTGTCTTGAAATTATGAAGTATCCTGTTATGTATACATAGTGTATCTGTAAAGGTATTTTATAGAGCTCATGTAAATACTCTGTCATGATAAAATGTGATTTCAAAGCTAAACTAGTCCTAAATGCTAATCATTTAGTTAACCCTAGCCAGATGAAGATCACTTTTAAGGTAATGTTACTCTTTTGCTGTAGTTCAAGGCAGAGCTCTAGGAAGGCAGATGTAGTTAGGGACATAATAACATGTATAAAACTGTCAAATAAATAGATTACATTGTAAAACAGCAAAAAACCCCCCTAAAAGGTGGTTTAAAATCCTGTTGCGCGTGGATTTCTGAATGTAATTCCATCCATTCTCATCAAGATAAAAATACATGGTGTGAATTACTATAATTAAGCCACAGTAGACATAGCTTAGATCTATTTTACAAATATGTTTCATTCTAAGAAATATCACCATTCAGTTTCCAGATAATGTTTTGTGTCTACAATCTAATAAATCCAGCTTGCTGAACTCAGTTGAAGGTATAGCAGCCTGGTAATTTTCCATTCTGTGTCCTTTTTTTTTTTTTTTTTTTTTTTGGTTTTGGGTTTTTTTTTTTTTTTTTGTAAATTCTCTTTTTGAAATATTTAAGTAGTAGGATAGAGAAGATAAAGGCTAAATATTAAAAAGCTGTAGACAATTGAGATAAAATTCAGAAGTGACCAAGCTGCCATCATTTAGATGCCCCATTGCAACCACAAATGCTCTTTATTTCAATATAGCCCTGGTATTTTTGTTATGAATGTTTATTCTCTTTTTGAGGAAGGCTGAGTCAGTCTGTCTGTCTATCTATCTTTTTTTCTTTCTTCTTTTTTTTTTTTTTTTTTTAAAGCTACTTGAATGCAGGCAGCACAATTAGCAATGATTGCTAAAACACAAAGCCTGTGGCTCATTTCAGTATCTAGAAGTTAATTGCTTAGGGCAAGTGAGGCAGAGCTGTGTTGTGAAGCAGCTGGTTCTGATGAGCCAGCATCCACCCTACAAGTGTTCCAGGAATTTTACTTCACCCTGGCTCTGGGCTGAATGTGTGTTGGTGGCTGGAGCATGTGGAATGTGCTCCTGTAACTTCATCTGAGAAGTGTACACCTCTCCTGTCCGGAGTCTGCTCCTTGGGATGAACTATAGCATGGTAAGTGGGGCAGCTGGGAGATCCAAACACCCATGTTGATCTGCTGTGAGAATGCTGTTTGACCTGTTTGATCCTACACCAGCCAGAAGGTCTTTCTGTTCCTAAGAGAGAGAAGTTGAACCCCTTTTCTTTTCAGAGATACTTTGTGTGGACAGAGAGAACAAATTTTTACAGGATGGAGGCCTTGACCTAAAAGCTTTGCAAAAACAAGATTTCTCATTTGTTTTGTTGAATTTCTCGTTCCATTTAAGCTAGAGGGGATAGGTATCTTCAGAGCATTTCATGATGATGACTTTGTTCCTAAGGTTAATAATTGTATAGAGATGTAGAATGTTTAGAAAAAAGGAGAGTGAGATTGAGAGAGTTGATTTGGTTCCTGGAGTGAGCAAAAATAATGGTGGAAATGAATTACAGTGTGTTCTTATCTTCTTGGCTGTAATTAAAATTGTTCAGTATAGAAATATGTCACTTCCTGCTATATAATAATTTTCCTCAATCTTATTTTCCAGGACAGTGGAATCTGACTGGTTCAGTATATTTAATCCTTCAGTTGATGCATTTTTTTATTTTGAAATTAAAGTTACTATTAATCCCAAACCTTTCAATGACCCGCATCTGAGTGAATCAAAGCATGTACTCTAAACGGCTCAAGATGCCACTTGTAAGAACTGTAGTACTAGTATAATGTGCTAGAGCAGATTTGTATATGGAAATCAAAACTTTCACCTGCCATCTGGTGGAAAAAACCTGAAAAGCTGTAACATGTGAATCTCGTAACTAAGGACTACACCTGTTTTCAACCTGGGAGTAACACAGAAATTTGCAGTGCTAGCTCTCTGCAAGGAAGACTTTATGGTTATGTTGCTGACTTCTTTACCGTGTACGCTACCAGAGTTTTTGGTCTGTTTTAATTCAGTATTAATAGGCTAAAAGAATTTGGCCTCTTGGGTTTGACTAACTGCAAATTAATTCAACACAAAGGTAGTAGATTCAGTAGTTGGGTTATGACATGATGAAGCTTGATATCAAGCTCTGGGAGTAGGAGAAACTTTTTTTTTTTAATTTGTTCTGTGTGGATGGAAATAAAATTCTTCTATCCCTTTTCTGTTGCAAACAGACTTAATACATTGCTTTTACTGCTATTGAAGGACTGTTAACAGCATCAACAAAAATCCCTCATCAGTTAACTTACTGCTTCTTCGTTTTCTCAATTCCTGCTATTAGTGTACACACATTTTAGCCTTTTCCTACAACTGATTAAATTCCTGAATATACCTGTAGATGAGATGACCACTCTTCATACGAAAACAGTAACAGTGGTCAGGTCCTACAGTCAGTGACTTAAACAGGCAGAAACTCATCCTATACAAATGTTTATTTTGCTAGGATAACTTTCAGTTTATGTTGTTACATTCTTCAGATCTACAGTTGTGTTTAGGGACTACAATATGTAGTAGGGACTCTGGTAAGGTGCTCGCTTCAACTCTAGAGAAATAGCAGGTGTGAAAAGGAGCTTTTCTTTTGAATCTGACCTTTGTCAAGTTACTGAATCTGTATGAACACTAGCATTTCTGGGGAAAAGAACTGGAAGACAGAGAGGAAAATATTGATGGCTTGTGCTGGGAGTTATCCTTTGGTTGCATAAATGGTGAATGTGTTTGTTCATCACAGTTATGCCCCAAATCCATCTGTTCCTTAATTGTAACACTGCAGGGGTCATTGGAAAATGTTGGTCTTATTGGAATGCTCATGTAACTTTTTTGAATTGTCTAAAATCACAGTCCTGCTAAACCTTAGCATTTTGAAGATTAATGCAATACTCGTGTCTAATTTATATATTTCAATTTCCCTTTGTGTGTTTCAGTGGTAAAAAACTCTGTTCTACTACTGACCTTATAACTTAAGAGTATAGGAGTACCTCTAGTATTCTTCAGTGCAAATTAAGAGTTGTGATTTATAACAGCCTTTAAATAAAACATTCCGTGGATAAAAATGAGTAGTAACAATGCGTGAAAATAAAAATTACTAACAGACGTAAATATAGAATTAGAAATGATTTTTAGAAAGCAAGACAATAACATAACTTGTAAAAAATATTGTTGTCATAAATACTTTGTAATTCCTTTATATAACCACATTGTTCTCAACTGACTTTCCAAGTAATCTTAATTAGTTGTTCAGTTAAATTGTGTTTAATTTAAATGCCATTTCACTGTATTTAATTAAAGCAAAATAGAACTTTTAAACAATGACAAAAATAACATACAGTATCATTGGGTAAGGTTTGTGATTGACACCCCCCCCCCCCATCCCTGCCTTGTTAGGTGTGGTTTGTGTGGCATTTGAGGGGTTTGGTTTTGTGTTTTGTTGTTTTGTTTTGGTTTTTTTTTTTTTTTGTAAGTAAGCCTTTTAGAGTGACTTTAGCAATTCTATTTCATTTTAAAATAATGAAAAATTGCTAGGGAAAAATATTT
>JANIJG010009249.1:31685-52316 GCA_024611175.1 Megaceryle torquata | reverse complement strand
CCACCCCGTCCTGTTTGGGGTGGGTTGGGTGGGCTTTGGGGGGGTTTGTTTTTTGTTTTTTTTTTTTTGGTTGGGGTTGGTTTTTTTTTTTTTTTTTTTTTTTTTTTTGCAAGTAAGCCTTTCAGAGTGACTTTAGCAATTCTATTCCACGTTAAAATACTGCAGACTTGCTAGGGAAAAGCTATTAAAAAAAAAAAAAAAACAAACCTAAAATAAGGCTATTGAAAGGGAAGGCAGGTATGTGTTGTTAATAGCTTCCTTAATATAATTTGTTACAATGTGCTTTGCATCACAGATAACAAATTAAATGACTGGAATCAGAGTAGTTGGGTTCACCATGTCTCCATATTTGCTGGAAAATAAAACATCATCTCCTTATGTTCAGAGCATGCTCAGAGGAAATAAAGCAAGGCAGATATGATAGGAAAACATAAAAATGTATCGATTAAAGCCTCTGGGAGCTGTGGTCCTACAGTAATATTCCATCATATGTCACCTGCAGTACACTAAATGAGTTTTAAAAGTTTTTAATACTCTGTATCACCAAATAAATCACTGCAAATCACTAGTTGCAGCAGTTCTTTTTTTAATCAGGAATGTTACTGTAACAAGTGTTATATTCTGCCATTAGAGTTATGCGCTTGAAAATATGATAGGAAAAAGTTCTTAACTTTGCTTTAAGGAGAAAAAAGCTACACTCAAAACTGGCAAATTTTTACTTCTGCCTGCATGTAGTTGACTTTGAAGTGTGCATTTTGGTAAGAAGCGATGTCGAATTTATGGTGTGTTAACTGCACACAATAACTTGCTATGTGAAAATATCTGAAGCTGATTAGTTATCTCCTAAAAAGACTTTCCTTTTAGGAACTAGGAGTGTCCACATGGGAGTTTGACAGGGGTACCAAACCCAAGGTGGATGCTAATTTGATCTGCCAAATAGCCCTTAATAAAAAAAAAATAATTCTCCCTATGAGCTTTCAGCCATCAGGACATATTTCTACAGAGCTATTCCTCCTTCTTTGAGAAATGGAGATGTCTAAAGTCTACATGATCTGAATGTTTGTGTAAAGGTTTTAATCTTTAAAATGGTGGTGTAGTTCTAGAAAGTTCAGTATTAAAAACTTTAGGATTTTTCCCTCCCCCTTAAATATTGTTCTGATACACAGGTCATTCATTTTGCCTGACATAATAGGTCTTCAGCTTGTCAGTCTGCACTATTAAACCACTTTCATAATGTTTAATAAGTACATTCTTAAATGTCATCAAGAGTCAATGAAATCTTCCAGACTCAGAAATTACATAAGTTCTGAACGCTCTTAGTTCTGATTTCTCCATAATAGACCTGAGGTACCTGTGTACCTTTTGAAGATGCAGGTTATAGGTTCAGGACTAGCCCTAGTTCTATTATGTACAGTTTAACTTCTCTTGTACTGTAATTCATTATTTCAAATGGCCTAACATTAATCATTACCAACAGCATTAAGAGGAGAACAAACAAACAAAACACCTAAAGCAAACAAACAGAAACCAGTTAGACAGGAAATATGCACCCCGATTAATCCAGCAGATTTATACAATAACTGCTAAGCTGGAAAAATGGTCTGTGTCTGTACTGCTCCCTAAACAATGATAACTGCAACGAAAATGAAAGTTTGTTGAATCCATTCTTCTGCTCCTTCATCCTAATACGGTTTGTTACATTGATGTAGTAAATTATTAATCTAAACATTTGGCTTGTCCAAAGATCAATGCCTTTCACCTGAGCGGGCTTGTCCATTGTTAGAATGGATTTTTGCCTTAACTACAGCATAAAAAAATAACAAAAATGTGAAGCAAACAAAAATAATTTTACTGCAGTTAGTTACACTGGAAAAAAAAAACTTGAAATCTAAAGTTTATTTTGATTGGGTTTAGTTATCATGATCCCTTCAGATCTCAAGTTTATCATGTAAGAGTTTTTCCTCGCAGTGAGCTCACACATTTCAGAAAGGTTTAATGGCACCTTGCTGCTGTTTAAAATATTGTTACCCCTTCTGTTTCCCAGGCCCATCATACAGCTGTTAATTTGTGACATTGATTCCCAGCCTGTATCTTGCAATGGATTTTTCTTATTAAATATAGTAGCCTTAAAAATAAAACATCAAAATGCTATAATGCTTTTTTTTCTTACTAAACTCTTTTGTTGCCTGTCTAAGCATGTCTGTCTTGTACATTTAAATACTTAATTTTCTTTTTCAAGATCTAGCAATGGTATTCTTTGGAGCAGATACTTGCACGGGAAAATTCAATTATTTTTGTAGCTCTGAAAGGTGTGTGGTGCATAATAACTTGGATAATTAACCCAGTGTTTGGCAGTATATTAAAAATGATGTTTAAGAATTACAATTCAATTGCTTGTTACTGCAGTGAATGTTTGCAATCTTACAGATCACTGGCTTTTTTTTTTTTTTGCTAGAGATCCTGAAGGATCTTAACTATTAAGGCCAGTTTTCCATAACTGGACAAAACCATTTCAGTATATTCCTATTTTGTTCATATAACTAATGAATGTGTGTGGTGTAAATGCTACGTAGCATAATAATATAAAATAAATATTCATCACTCAACATAGGATTAAATACTTGGCCATCCTCTTTGAAGTTACTTGCTATGTCAAGGAGCAAAGATGATTAAATATTGCAATGAGGGGTGTATTCATTATCTAAAATTATTTGGGCTGTGGGGGAAGGGAAATAATAGAAGCTGCTGTGTTTGAAATCAGTATCAGGTGCAAAAAAATATTTGGGCAGCTGGGGTTAAGTTGTAAAATACAAGAGAATAGACTCAAATTCAGTTAAGTAATGGGGCTGACATATTTCCTGTTGGCACAATGTGTCCTAATACTGAAATCAGGGAAAATCTAGAGGCTTTGCCATCTAAAGAGGGAGCAGTATTTCCTTTGGATGTAAAATAGTAAGATCTTGCTAAAACCAATATCCTGGCATTTCCTATAATGTGTCATGGTTTTAATGTAAAATAGTGAATGTCCACTCAGTAGTAACTGCCCCAAATTATTGTGGTCAGACTGTTTCTGTTAATGGAAATAAATACCAAGGGGACCTTCTCAGTTACTCTAGGAAGGTGCTTCCCCTCCCACCCTTAATTTCAAGCATGGTCTAGCCTCCTCTGCTTTCAAAAGCTCAAAAAAAATTGTAGTTCAGAAGCACCAGAATTTCTCTTTAATTCATACACCTAAAAAGTCTAATTATATAAAATAACTATTGGTAGTATCTCAGCATGAAACAGCATTAATAGGGCTCTCTGGAAAGAGCCCTTCCAATATATTATGTTAAGCCTCCAACAGTTGATCCACCTCTCATCTTTATGATTTTCTGTCTGTGCCTGCAAATACAAATCCTCAGAAAAGGCTGCTGCTGATGGCTGTGAGGCAGAAGACACAGAATGTACTTAAGCTCTGTTGTTCTTCCTGAATTTTGTAAAATCAACTCATTCTTGGAAGGAGTCATAGATTGATATTCATCTTGGAAGTGAATACCAAATTAGGAGGGCAAACATACTCTGCAACACCCTGTAGGTCAGGAGTTCAGCTGGAAGTGTTTTAGTTCACCCACTCTTCAACATCAGCTTACAAGGTTAAACTGCAGAGATCTTTGCTGGTGTGTAATGTGAATTTGATATTGCAGGGAACTGTAATTCCTGTATATTGGAATATTTCCAAAGAAAGCAAGAGACAGTTTCATCATTCTGCTGAATTACCTGCAAAATGCAGTTAATGGCTAAGCAAACACTTTACTTTTACATCTGTTCATATCTTTCTTCAGATGGTTATTTCTATAGACGTTCTAAAGTGTCAACTTTCTAGGAGGTAAAGATAACTTTCTATCTTAATGACCTGTGAATCTTTATAATCACAGATTGACAGGTGTTGAAAGGGACCTCTGGAGATCGAGTCCAGCCCCTCTGCCAGCACAGGGTCACCCAGTGCAGCCCACACAGGAACAGATCCAGGTGGGTTTTGAAAATCTCTAGAGAAGGAGACTCCACAACCTTCCTGGGCAGTTTGTTCCTGGGTTGTCACCCTCACAGTAAATGTATAAAACTCGTTTAGAATATTATTTTTTCATAGATATTAATGATCTAGTGCTTCAATTCTCCATGGCACTCTTGGACACAGGAAAGCATTTTTCTATTTTTTTTTTCACTCTAGTGTAAGAGAACTTGTTTTGAGCCTCGCTGGGACAGTCTAAATACTGCTTATTTCATTAGATGATGACTGTTCTCAACCTGTTGAGGAATACGTAACTGACAGATAGAGTTACCGGATATCCTCTCCAGTGAGAGAATATTCACCATAATTTAAAAATTTATTATTCACAAACCAAAATAATGTCAGAAATAATACTCATTTGCTTTCTCTAGCTGTTGGCTATTATATTCTGCTTGGCAATTTAGTCATTCCTTCATTCTTTACTTCTGAAAAATATCACTTTTTCTTCTGAAGAAAAAACTCCACTTTTTGGGGGGAGGGGGGTATTGGGGAGTTCATGTAGGAGGTAGAGAAGCAAATGTGGCCTTGAAGAAGTAATTATAAACCAGTTCAATATGTAAATAAATAGAAGATAACTCTTATTGCATGAATAAGACATAGATTCAATAATAAAAGTTTTATAAACAGAGCCAATATACAAACCCAAAACAGTGGGAGAAGTGACCAGAGGTTTGAAAAATGCTTTTATTGAATGTTTTTAAGGAGTTGCTAAAGAAAAAAGGAAGAAGTGGCATCTGACACATCCAGTAAGAGCACATGTTCTGATTAGTCACATATCTGAATGCTCCTGTTTGTTTTGCTCTGAAATAAGTGAGCAGCACAGAAGGATTATTTTGTCTTTGTTACTGAGGAAAACGGAACAAATCAACAGCAGCTTGTATTTTGTAAATTTTGTTTTTCCCCTGGAATCTTAGTTCAAGAAGATCAGTTTGGTTTACAAGATACTAAACTTGTTTCAGTAGGTACTTTGCTCCAATAACTTTGTTCAGGTAATGTTACTGAAAATTCAGGCTTAGAAGTCTTGCTGAAATGAGACTCCCTAGATCCTGCTGACTTGGATTTACTTTATTTCTCTCATTTTGCAAACAGAGAGGTTGAAAACAAGGAGAGTGTAAGCATCTTGCTGGGGACAACATACAGGAGCCGGGCTAGGAACATAATTGAGGTGAAGGGTGAAGATCAGTGATAGCCTTTGCATTAATTACTCATGGCCAGAGTATCCCACCAGCGTGCTGGTGTCCACTTACCTCCCTGACCAGTGGGCAAGGAGAGGTGTTCAGGTGACAAATTGCCCTAACAGTTGGTGGTGGAGCGGGCGGGAAATGCAGTTTCATTTTTCCTGTGGTGTTGTCAGAGGAACTTCCATTTGCTATTGTCAAATGAAGCTCTGTAATAAAATGGGCAAAGGATATTTGAAATGAGACAGTTACGTGCAATTTAGTAGTGGAAGTGAAAACTCCCTTTCCCTAATTAGTTTTTTCCCCTTTGACATAAACGTGTACCCTGTGCAGATTCAAACTTTCTTGCAATTTGAGTAACTTCTACAATGTAAGAAGCAGCCTCCTAACGAGATTGAATTGCTATTGTGCAAGTTACAAGCTGAACAAACAGAGATTGGGCAAGTTTCTGTTCATTCATGTGCCTCCTTTAAAAAACAAATACCGGTTTAATATAAATGGAAATGAGGGCAACGTCAGTGTGAACGTAAATCTTGATCTATTGTAACCTAATAATGAAAGCCACACTGTTCAGAGTCTAGGTAAATGAAATAAAGCCATAGAGTGGTTTTGGGGTTTTTTTAATAAGCATATGAATCATCACTTTTAGTTGAGATTTTTATCCTTTTATTTGCTCAATGTGGTTTTGGAAAAAGCCGTTATTTATGGAAACACAGCTACTTGTCTCTAAAGAAAAGCGCATCACCCTCTTGAATGATGTATAATATATTTTTGGGAAAAGATAAAAATAATGTGGCTAGATATTTGAAAAGAAAGTTTCCTAGCTGACTTTATAAACTTTAATATTTATATAACCTTTAAGTAGTCAAGAAACTATGTCTAATGACAGTCAACTAACAGCTTGACCTTTATGAAATGGAACAATGGTAGCACACTTACAGGAGTTCCAATTCAACAGCAACCTAATGTTGAATTTCTTTGGGCTATTAATGTACAGTAAGCACACCAAAATCCATCCTGAGCCTGGCAATGTATTGTCAGTCCTGCAAAACTACAAAATAGCAGGTTTGAGAAGTAATTTGCTTCAGGTTTTTTGATTCTGTTTTGATGATCTTGCTCCTAATTAGATGTGAAATGTCTTAATAAGAAATATTAGAAGGGGTACAGATGCAAAGTGGCTATTACCACATCCAAAATCTTTGTTAATCAGCAGTTTGATAATTTGTGTGTGCATGCAAAGTCTAAACACAGTGATGTTTTTTCTGCCTTTTATAGAGGAATTAATCATACTGTCAGATCAGTTTGAAATAATTATCAAAGTGAGCTTGAAACATTAAATACTTTCACAAAGCTTAAACTGAAATGTTTTTCTCCAAGGTACAGCAGAAGGGCAAATAATATCCGAATTTCACTGGGTCCTTCACAATGTAGGTTTGACACACAGTAAAGTGATTATTCCCAGTACAAGGCTAGTTTTAAGTAGCTACTGCTACTTAAGGTGGCATTATATAGGATGCTGGTATATAGGAAAGTATCAAGGACTCTGTAGTTTACTTGACCAAGGTGTCCAGAACATGGTTGTGAGGTGTAAGGAGACGGATACAGAAACCATGGGTTTGGTTTGGTGTTGGCTTTTTTTTTAGTGGGGATAAAAACCCCAACTTCCTTTATTTAAATACCCCTATAATACAGGAGTTTAGGGTTTTCAAGAGCTTTGACAACTCTGTTTTTCCTGAAATCAATGAGACTTTTCTTGTTCACTGAGGAACTGATAGACTTTTATTTTAAGGCATAAAACAAAGTTAGGTCTCCCTCCAAGAAATAGCAACAGCAGGAACATGCTAATGTTTTAATTTGAATGTTGCACTGTTTGTGGACACTGCTCAGAATTCTGAAATCTGACTGGTGTTGCCTGGCACAGCCTGCTAGGGTAGACTGCACAGGGATAGAGGTCTGGGTTCTGGTTTGGTTTTGTGTAGGGATTTTAGTGGTGGTAGGGTTTTTGCTGTGGTGTTTTCGTTTGGTTTTTTACGTGTGTATTTGGGGGTTTTTTTTCTGTTTTTTTTTGTTTGGAGGTTTTTGTGTGTGTGTGTGTGTTTTGGTTTGTGTTTTTTTTTCCCCATAATATTTTTATTGAAATAGTAGATTTTGTTCCACAACTGATTTGGGGCACAGAGACCCATGTTACTTGCATGACCCAGAAGAAATTTGTCGTTGGGAAAAATAACTGAAATATGGATTTTGTTGGGGTTTTTTGGGTTTCACTTTTTCCTCACTGAGGAATCACATCCAGATATCTGCCCTTCCACTGGCTTTAAAACAAACTATTCTAATTCCAATTGAAACTTCCCAAGATCCAATACTGGCCATCAGTTCACCTTTACAGATGTCTGTCATCCATAGAGAACTCTTTTCTTCCCTGTTTGTTTGATGTACTGTTCTGAGGTCTTCTGTGGAAGCACTTTCCATTTGAGATGGCTCCAGTAACATAGTACATACTTGCTGAATTACTTCCATTTTTTAGTATCTTGAATACTTATGTGTAAGTATCATCATCTTTGATGCGCTTGTGCTTAACTTCAGATTTGGTCTCCATTTCTGTTAGTGCTTCTGTTCACTGCCTGAAAAAAATTGTGTTTTACCTGGTTACCTTTATGGATAAGACCCCCAACATATGACATTCTTTAGTTAAGGAAAGACATCATTTAGCCTGACTGGCTTTTGTGCTTTTGAAGTTCTAGCAGTGCCATGAAACATCTCGAGTATCGTTTTGGTTTTCCTGGACATGGTTACAGCAGAGTGGTACAGACCAGGTCAGGCACCTCACAGCAGAAGCGTAAAAAGCCTGAAACTCCACTTTGGAGAGGAAAAAAGTTGAGTGTGCTATAGGATAGAAATCTACAAAATTACAGAGGTGGTGGGAAGCTGAATGCAGAACAGTTGTTGACTTGTAACAGAAGTCCTCAGGTTGCTTAATAATGGATACATAATGATGCTAGTAGGAGAATAGCTTGAAGCAGATGGGGAAAAGAAGGTTTCTTCAGTGATAGGTAAAGTTAGTGGTTCTGGCCTCTGGAACTTGCTGTTCCAGGAGGCTGTGGAGGCAGAGAGTCTCAGCAGGTTCAAAAAACAAACTAGACTTATGGACAACATGTATAAGTGGATACAAAAGGGACCAGGCAAGATTATTCCTGCTGGTCCTCTTCTGTTGTTTGTATCCAAAACAGATTTCTGAGATAGGAGGACAATTTCTGACTCGGGGCATTTCTTATGCTCTTCTGTATGCTTTGAGTGTGTTAATCAAGGTAAAGAAGAGGTTTCTTGCCATCTACTAGAACTGCTTAATTTATAGTGCTCATGGCAAGCCCAGATTGTCACTGAAACAAATGCCTCAACAGACCCATAAAAAAAACTGTTAGAAAACTAACTTTTGAGTGACCAGTGCTTTCAGTCTTGAAGCTTGTAACTGTTCTAAAGGAAAGTGCTCTCTGAATTTAACTGACTGGAGTATCTTTATAATACTTCACACATCCTCTAGCCTTCAGTTTGGGGAACAGCATGTCACGAAGAGGATAAAATCGCATCAGCTTCTGAAATCAGGGATTTTTCAAGTAGGAGAATAAGCCCATTGTGTAACTAGGGTTCTTATGAAAGGTCCATTGTCATCTGTTTGCTATTACGACGCCTGCTGAGAAGTTTATCCACATGTCCCTATTGGGTATATTACAGGTTCTGAAGATTGCGTGGGGAGTGCTGCTTAATATGGGCTAAATAGGCCAACTGGCCCATGGGGGAATGGGAAGTTGTGTCTGTTGGTACCTCAAGTCTTTTCTTGCTCTCACTGAGAAAGAGGAGTGGCTACTGTCAGCTGAAGGTTGTCAGGATAGAAGCAGGCTGGATGGAAAGTGATTCAGTTCTGGTTTGTGGTTATTAATTCCAAACTCTGCTTTCTCACAGTGCATTTGGTTTCATATAAATCTTGGCAGAGAGCACAGTCTGTAGGAAAGACAGCGCTCTGTGTGATCTGAGTTGGGCCAAACTTGGTGTCATTGAGATGCTCAGATCTTTTAGGAAAAGCAGTGCTGGACTTAATTTGTTTTGGTACTTCATTTCATGTTACCTAGTTCCAATAATTTTAAATATTTAATAAATTGGGAGCCCAAAAGAAAATAATGCACACTGCTCTCGCAATTGACCTTTCATTACTTTTTGCTTGCGCTTCTAGACTTCCAAGATACAGTTAATGTGCAAGCCCTGTGGGTCTAACAACTATTGATCTGAATAAATATTTACTAGGATCAGAAGCAAAACTTTGTGCCATCGTAACTCTGATTAAGATCCTTCATTTTGATTCACAAGTACTAACCATGTCCTGATCTTCCTGGCTTCAGTGGAATGATGAGTGACTATGAAGTCCTCGTTACATGTATTCTATGCAAAGACAGAGCCCGTGGAGGGCATATATATCTACATGTACTTATGCACTTTAGAATGCTTAAAAAACATAGAAAAAAAATTGCAAAACAAAAAAAATCCAAAATATACAGGTGATTCTAAAAATCCTGGTGAGATTCATATACATTTTTAAACACTTAATGATCATAAAAAAATCTTAACCTATATCCCCAGGTCAGGACTGTATCACTTGTAAAGTGCCAGGATTACTACTACTGCTAGACATCCAAGAGTAACGAAGGAAATCGTGTGGTAAGCTGCCCAGCTAGACTTTTTGAAAGATGATGGCTTTAGATGCATAAAAATACTGAAAAAGCGAGCTTTTTAATTTGTGCAAAGTAGGATACAAATCGCTGTCGGAACACGATCGAGATGGGGTGGAGCAAGCTAAATGCACGCGGAGATCTCCATGTGCAGTTTAAATGTATATACTGCCAGAAGTTCAGCACTAAAAATACTGTAAAAGTTGCTTGCTAATCTTTCACACATTAGTTTAACTTGGGTATTTTTAATTTATAGGGGTTTTAATTCATGACTATATTAATACCTATAGTACCTTCAATTAGCCTTTGAAGTCTCATCAACAACTGTAATTGTAGTCTAAGATTACAATCCTGTATTTCCCTGTGGGAAAGTGCAGCTAAAGCTCTTTAAACTGCCTGCGTTGCTTCTGCATGCCTGGAGGAAAGCTGGTCACATCTTCCTCGTGCAGCTCTTCTCTATCTCTGGATCCTAACATATCTGTTGCCTCCCATGCTCTTCATTGCAGTGATGAAATCTGACTCTTAGGATCAAGAATTAAGCTTTATCTTCCTCTTCAATATGCTTATTAAAATGAACTGGAGGTTAGATCATTTTAAAGGCCTGAAGAAGGATTATTAAGGAGCTGATTAAGTCAATTAGGCTGCTTAGGGAATCCTTTTTGCTGTGTTGTTGTTAGCCAGGAACTTTAATAGGACAATTAGGATTAATTAAAATCAGCCTGATTGATTAGGATGTATAAACCTGCATGTGAGACACAGTTGTGTGGTTGTGCTCATGCAGTCTGCAGAGGGGAGGCAGTAGATGCTGAGGTTTGTGTTTCTGCAAATGTTACCTGTATGCAGACAGAAGAGCAGGCTGCTTTGAGGGGTTCGAACGGGTTTTGATAGTGATGATTCCACATCAGTGAAGTTACGTTTTTGGTACATCCCTCCTGGGATTGGCTGGATGTGAGACCAACTGAACACCAAAACAGCAAATGAATTTTGCTGTAGATATGTCTAAAATGACATGTGTGGAAAAATCCTTAACTTTCCCTCTAGAGTGGTGTGCTTTAAACTGATGATGATCCCTCGGGGCCAAGGAACAATGATGGTTTCATGAAAATGGTAAGGTGGGGGAGGAGGGCTCTAAAACTAGGCATTCTGAATTGCCTTTTGTAAGAGCCCTTTCTCTGCCAAGACAGGTTGCTGAATTGTCATCAGAAATCAGCTTCTGCATGTGTAATGACCATCAGACTGTGCTTGTGTCTTCTGGATGTTTTTAAATGGATGATGTCCAAGAAAATGTGAACACTTGTGTAATGGCTGTTTTAATCTGTGCCAATGCCACAGTTAATAGATGCAACCATATGCTCACACAACCCTGGGTTCTGAACCCTTTTCAATGGGATACAATGGTCTGCTTTGAGAAATGTGAAGGAAAAGGATGCAATTGGGAATGGTCACGTGGCTTTCCATCCTCTGCTGAAGGCAGTAGGGTGTTAAGACTCTTGCTCTTTTGAGGACCAAGCAAGATCCCTTTACATTTAAAGCATGACTCTGCTCTTGCCCGATCTTTGTATGTTGATTCATTCTGGTAACTTCTGGAAAGTTTTCATATCTGATGTCTTTCTCTGTCTCTCTGAAATAGTTTTCTTCTAAAGGAAACTGGTCTACCATGGGAAAAACTTACCAAGGAATATGCCTTAAAACTTCCTCTCTGTTTTACTGCCAATGAACATAAGTAGCTGCAGTATTTGTTCTGTTTCTTTATCTAAGATTTTCTCAGACATTATCAATGTGGAAAAGACAGAGGCTTCATTAGACATCAGCAAGGCTTTAATGAGCAACAGCATTTTTTTGTTGTGAGCAGTTGGGTCCTAGGCAAGTGTCAGTCAATTTCTTTCTTTGGGTGCTTCAAAAAAAGTTATTATAATGGTGGAGAAAATTAACTAATCTTTCAAAACAGTACTTATAAGCAACTCTTCACTGACTACACTGCTGAACTAGTGAATGTCTAGGTAAGGGTGCTCTTAGGTTTTATTATTTTATTATTTATTTTATTGTCAAAGGCTTAATTTCCAAGATCTCTTATTTCATCTAATCAAGGAATATCTTCAAATACTAGACCTCAGTTGTCAGTCCAAAGCAGAACCAGCTTTTCACATTGCTATTTAAATATGTTTAGGTTCTTTAGTTATCTCTTATCCTATTAGGAAATACTGGAGGAATCCTTGTTTTCAATATATAGCATTTAGCAAAATGTAGTGTTTAACTAAATAGCACATGCCACGGGATAATGTGCTGTCTGAAGTGGTCAACACAGTCCTGGGGTGTCTCTTAATCTGAGGAGTTTCTGCCCTTAAAGAAATTGATAAGTAAAGAGAAAGATAAGCAGGAGGGAACAGTGTTAATGGAAAAAAAAAAAAAAAAAAATCCTAGACTATTTTAATCCTGAAAAAAATATTTGAGGGGCTAATGCTCACTAAGACTATCCTAACTCCATGGTCTTAGAAGGCAAAAGTAATCAGCCATAAGATTTTATTTTATTTTTTTTAATTATATTGAAGTAAATCTTAGTAGGATACTTACATCTGTAAGATATTAAGAAGATAATGGATGTCATCTATTCTTTTTCCCCCCTGCTTTTTAAAATCTCATTATTCTGAGAAGTTCCTGTATATTGTCATGAAATCCTGCAAAGTCATAAATCCCTTTCAGGGATTGTAATTGTGGTAGTCTCTGGCAATAAGTAACGTTTTGAAGTCTTTCTATACTTTAAATAAATCCAAATAATAAAAAAAAAAAAAAAAGGAAAAACAAAAGATGAAGATACCACATGGGTATGGTATCCTGTTCCCAGCTTTCATTACTGTTGCACAGAATGATTATAGAAAGCTTGAGTACTTACTTGCCTTTTATTTTTTTTTTAATATTGTATTTTTGGTTTTGTTTTTTTATTGTAAGAAGCCAGCTATTGTTTTCAGGACTTTATTTAGTTTTAAGCCTACTCACCCAGCTTTTAGAATATAAAATATTTCCCCTAGACTCTGAACTATTAACAAATATAAATTTACATAATATAATACAAAATAGTAATTAAAAATTCCCTGCTTTCACCAATAGGTGGTGGTGCTAGCTGTTTCTTTATTTGTTACTTCTGCAAACTTCAGTGGAACTAACCATAAAAATACCTACCTATTTCTAGCATAAAAATATTACTCATAGGTGATTCAGGATACTTGGAGGCGGACTGACCCTGCCTGGGGTAAGAGGGTGGGTGGGAAGGAATGCAGGCACCTAAGAAAAGCCACAAATGGTCTGTCCATTTTGGGCCCACCCCTCAATTTTTAGGGGGGAGAAACCTGGCCCCTGGCAGCTGACTTTCTGCAGGTCCCATGGCTGCAAGAGGAGGTGCAAGCGCCATGGAAAGGGTGAACAGTGTTAATGGTGCTGGAAAAGATGCAGAAAATAATACTCGGTCTAGCTCTCCAGACTCGTTAGAAGAGCTCCCTCTGTTTCCAGTTGTTGTTGCAATGTTTTCCATTAAGGAAATAGTCTTCTGAAAAGGCTGCCTGTTGTCGGACCTCTCCCTTTGTTACTGGTTTGCAGTTTATAAGTGAAACCCTGGAGTGAAAGCATGCATGACATGTTAAGCACAGGAGAGAGAAAATGAGACATTGTTCCTCACTTGAATTCTTCTTTTAAGGGCAAAGGGGAGCTTCATTCGTGGTTAAGTTTGAAAAAGCATTTCCTTGGCCAGGATATATTCTGAAGCTGGTAGTATCACAACTAGAGGATCATCTGACAGGTGCCACTTGGGCTTAGCTATAGGCCTTGCATTGTAATGAGCTGCTTCAGTTTGTCCTGTGTTCCTTTAGAAGAACAATTAAAAGTTGACACACTTCAGATGAACTGAAGAACAGATTAAAATGTGCCCACAGCAAGGACTATGTTTTTAATTTTGTATAACCTTCATTAAAGCCTGTGATGATGTGACACAAGAATTCTCAGTGCTAAATAAAGCATTGAGGTTACAAGTGCCACTGCATTCATCATCTGTTTGGTTTCCTCACTGTGTCGTGTAGTTGTTTTTTTGGGTGTGGTGTGTGTGGTTTAGTTTTTTGTGGGTGTTTTGTTTTTAAATTTGTTTCTAGTGTTTTCCCTGTATCTCTGGCCTATTTGCTTGCCTGTTTTCTTGTGGTCTGCTCTCACTGCAAGGAATAAGATAACTCGTGACTGGCAGCCAGCAGCTTGGAGTGAGAATTCTCATTTGTCACATTCTGCTGCCAGCTGCCAAGTGAGATATGCAAAACCTCGTTTCAGAAAGTTCCACTATTGTCAGATTCTCTTGGCTGCTGATGTCTTTCATTCTATTATTTTGGAAGGGAAAAAAACCTTAGGTAAAATATTTGAGCTTCTTTGTTTTTCCTTTGAAGGAAAGCAACAAAAAGCAGGGGAGAGGGGAAAAAAAAAAGGATGATTTTTTTAATGCAAGTTAAAATAAAAGAAAACCCAAACCACACAACCCTATTTTTAGCAGTTATACTGGTAGGTAACAAGTCTTCAGTATACATGTAGACACTAACTACTGATGAGGTTCACACACAATTCTCAGCATCAAAGTATCTGGCAACTTGACCTCATGCCTGACAGCTCTGAACTGAGTTTATACAAACGCTTGCTAGACATAGTTTAGCTTTTCATGCTATCGCCTTACCTTCAACTAGTTTTTATAACCTGATACTGGACCTAAAGACTGACCATCTTTAAACATTTTTTGACCTGTCTGTATTTTCATATTGAAACAGACAGATTTTGATATTTTTAATTTTTTTTTCTTTTTTTTTTTATGGCTTCAGCTGTCTAGGAGATTATTTCCTACTTTTAACACCAGCTTTTGCTCTTTTCCAAGTCTTCCTACGTGAGTGCTGTGCATTTGTCCTGTCTCTCCAATGTGATGTCCTTAAATAACTATGATGCTGCCAACTGCAAACCCACTTGAGCTTTTCTAGTGCTTGTATGGTCCATTTCATAAACTACCGGGAAGCATCCTACAAGCTTCACTCATTTCAGTTTGCTCTGGAGTGATTCCTGATATCACTGTTACCCAGAACTATGTGTTGCTCAAAACAAAGCAATAAGTCAACTAACAATAATGATAGTAAGGCATCAACAAAGTTGTAATAAGTAAAAATTGAGTCTCTTTTAGTTCTTTTTGTATCACTAAACCGTGCATTAAAAGACTTGTCAAAGAATGATTTCCAGTAGTTGTTAAAGCAGAATAATCTGATTAAACCTTTACCAGATGATTTTCTGACAGCTCCCTAATCCCAACAGTGTTGTTAACAGCATAAAAATAATCTGTTACCAACCCTGTTTTTACCCATGTAATTCAAGTTGGGACGATATCTACAAATGCTCGAGAAAAAGCATCAGTGAAGAACTTGCAACATTGAAAGGTAGAATTGAGCCATGATGGTGGAGATGGCAAGCGAGGAGGAGTCGATGGCTTGATGTGCACTAATTCCGAAGAAGCAGTGTTGGCTAAAAAGTAAAATACAGGGTTCTGACAGCACTTCTGTGGCTATGAGCATTGATAAGGAACAATGCATTGAACCATCTTGGATCGTGTGTTGATTCTATAATGTATCTTAGAAAATCACAGTTAAAGGATGATTTTTTTTTTTTCTCTAAGCAGTTGAGTAAAACGTAGCTGTTTTTACTAATACAGTTCTCCACAACAGATGTGGTGTGCTAAACAACTTCTATCCATATTTTGGGAGGGTTTCTTTCTTGTTGTATGTAGAGGGTGTGTTGGGTTTTTGTTTGTTTCTTTGTCTTAACAGGAGGATAACTGTTTAAATATACAGGACTTGCCCACATGTGAATGGAATTGAGGGAGCATACTTGCACACGTGGGAGCAGGACTGAGTTTTGATTTTGCATCTTAATAAAAAAAAAAACCAAACCTTACCTTGAATCTATATACCAAATACTTTCATTAAAATAATTCCATAGAATAAACCTTTTACACAACTACTATTTTTTTTTTTTTTCTGTTCTCTAATACATGTACAAGTGTTTATCAGTTTTGAGTTTCTCTAAACGTTCAACTAAGTGCTGGACTTTACTTTGGGCTAGATTCTGTCACTTGCAGTTTCACTACAACACAGTGATACCACCTCTAGTTTAGGAGGTTCCTGAGTTGCACTGGAGTCTGGGAGATTATACCTGAAGAGAGTCAGGATGTAGTTGCCTTATTCCTAACCTCTTTCCAAGACGTGAGTTGTTGGTTACTGTTGGATTTGAGATACTAGATGGACTGTCTCAGTAGGGTCCTTCATTTAATTAATTAATTAATTCCCAAATATACTCACCTGGGAAGAGAAAGGCAATTACAGGGAGAGTAGCAGTACATGAGCTGAGCAAACAGAATGCACGCATGTTTCAAAAGTAATTAAGAAATATATAAAATTGTGCTATAATTTAGATTGGTTTATGCATTTAAAGCTGTATAATATTTGCTGGAAGTTACAGTGTGTTAAATTATACATAAGTGTTGAATTGGCATCTGCTTCATAACTATGCTAACATACTGTTCTCTAAGTTTCACATGAATCTTCTGTGGGCTTAAAATTCAAGATTATTCTATTTCATTTGTGGTGGTGCGATTCTGATGAAATGCCCAAGAAGTTAATGGAACGTCTGCTATTTTTCTTCTAGAAACACATGCAAAATACAGCTATGCTTCTTTTATGAGTTACTGTTGGCTTTGGTCCCTAGCTCAGGTACGCTTCCCCATGCAAAATGAAGCCATGCTTTTTGACATGAATAAGCTCGGAATGGTGGTTGACTGGATGTGCAAGTGGAGGAGACTATGAACATGTGAGCTTATCACAGTAAGCCAGACAAAGTCTGAAAGAGCTTTGAAAAAAAATTAATTCCAAGAAAATTCTAGAGAGGATTTTGGATTTGGTGCTGAGTGAAAGAGAGCTGTGAGTAAAACCAAACCTTGCAACTCTGTACCGATCTGTTCTTGCACTCTTGAAAATGAGGCATCACTGTAATGTTCTTATAAATAATGTTCAAACAAAAGAATGTTGCATGATTTTTCTATTATTACCACCGTTTTTTTTCATAGTCCAGAATAAGGTTATCTGGGAGAATGAGGTTGTCTTTTGGCATTTGGTTGTCTGTTGGTCTGGTTTTTGCTTGTTGGGTTGTTTTGGTTTTGTTGGGATTTTGGGGTGGGAGGCAGTGCTATTTTGTTTGTAAGTAAATTGAGCATTCATAGAAGTCTTTCTCATAGCACAGACTGAATGTACTATGATGACAAGGTTTCCTCAGATCTCTATTGTCATCTGGAATGACCTAGCTTTTGTACCAAAAGGTGTCTCAAGGATGAAATCCACTAAACAATTACAGTGTGTTGTCTGAGGGCGCTGAGCTTACTCTAGATGCTTATGTTGCCATTTCTCTGCTTTCTGTGTCATTTTCCATTGCTGGGAGCCAGTGGAGATTTGCAGTTGAGAAAAGCCGCTCTCTAAAATGACTTAAAGACCAAGTTCCTTTATAATTCATAATTGCAGCAAATATAGGTGGATTCCTATTCTTGGGACTCTTAATTTTGAGCCATGGGGTTTTTTTAGCCTTTCAGCTGTCTCAGATTGCTGGTAATCACCTTAATTCATATCAAACTTATTTTAATGACAAAAAAAGAATGCATGTCATAATGAGAATGAGAACTGATGTGGGCTACTGCTCTTCTGCATTTAATGCTCTATTTTGGTGTGTCTATTTAGGCAAGGGTACATATAGTACACAGTTTTTAATGAGACTATTCAAATTGATGTTTAATAGTTGCTTATTTCAAGATTTTGTTAAAACTAGATCACATTCTCAACAAGGAAGAATAACACATGAAAAAGAGTTCTTGCCCATATTTTCTTTGCAAAACCTCTCCTTTTTCATTGTGCATAGTTTTACTCCTGTATTATATGTATTCTTCATATATTTATGAAATCCTATAATCAGATTCCCCAGATCTTAGAATGTTAGAGCATAGATGTTAGAATCATAGAGCAATAAAGACATTGGGGCTAGCTGTTAAAAATAATGAGAGTAACCTTTAGTTGATACACTCGGTTCTGGAGATATATCTGAATGTCTGGTGCCTTCATTGCTTGGAAAGTCTTCTCTTTTCTGTTTAGGAAAAAAAAGCCCAGCTGTTTTATTATGTAATTTCATGGAGCGGACAACCCTGTTAAGGTTGCTAACGTTGCTTTCCTTACATCCATTTCTTAACAGTAATTTAATTTTTCATGTTTTGACAATGGGCTTCCGTACCTGGCGCACTTGTTTGGGCTAGTTAGAACATTTTTGCCAAGAGGGATTTTCTTTCATGTACATCCCACTTCAGATTTTCTTCTGGTAGTGGCATCTGTCAGAGATCAAAGAGGGAATTAGTTCTCTGTACTTCCTCAGATAAGGATATTTCGTGGGGGTATTTTATTTACTTAGGGTTGAAAAGGAGCAAATGATAAAGTTGTAATAGCTTTATTTCAATTCTGCCTTTAGGATGAATTATCAGTGTTTACCAGTTCATTACCAAATGAGCCATTGCCACAGACAAATAGACTTGGGCTGCCTGAAGTCCTCAGAGTCCTCTCATATTGTTCAGTGGGACTTGTTTGCTGTTTCTTTTAAGATATTCTCTTACATAATTTTTATGAAGTGATTTCAGAGGTGAAAAGGAGAACTGAAGAAATTGTTGTTCCCTATTTGCAAGAAACTAATAAGGCAAGGCAGCTCTTTCTATAAAAAAACAAGAAGAAAACCAATTTAGAATCTTCCTTGATTTGTTCCTCCTCCCTCCATCCCCAAGGAGAAGAGGGGAAAGAAAGGAGGAAAAAAAAAGGGGGGGGGGAGGCTGGCAGGCAACAGCTGACACAGGTACTGGAGCAGATATTAAGCCAAAATGTGATAATTTCTGAGAGAATTGCAGTGTTTTGCAAGCTTTTTGCCCATGCAAAGTAAGAGTAATGCCAGGAGCATTTTAAATCACTTCAGAGGAGAGTGTTTCAAGGAAAATTTTACAGAGGAAATGAGAATGGTGTCTAACAAAGTGGTGCATTGTTACAGAAATGAATTCAAGAGTAACAGAAGTTTGAAGGTAGCTGTAGTCACAGACATACCCAGTTGTTTTGTCCCAGGATCCAGGTTGCCAGCTCACAGTTATAATGAAATTCTCGCTTCCCCCCCACCCCCTTCTTAAAGCTTCATCTCCTGAAGTACTGAGAACCCAACTGTATTTTTTTTACACTTAAAACCTAGCAAATAAAAGGTCTATGACAAGCTAATCCCCCTGCTTATGATACATTTTTTCTTGAAAATGCAATATGTAAGTAGCGCAAGAGAAATTTGGTTTCTTCTAAAGTCTTGACCTATAAAGTTTTCAGATTTAGTAAGCCTATCAGACTGCTTTCATTGTGAGCCGACCTCATAACTTGGCAATATTGGCAAATCTATAGTCTAGAATACAGCATCACGCTCTTTCTGCTAGAATAGAAATAATTTACTTTTTCCAGCTGCAAAAAAGGCAGAAAGTATCTCTTTTAATAGCAACTCATTGTAATTGAGTGATTTGGTCCTTCCCTAAGTCTGATACAAGTAACTGATACCTCAGTTTAGCAGGAGGGCTCGAGATGCACCACTTGTTGTGCAGCTAGAGATACGTCACTAGAGTTTTCCCTAAAGGTTTGGCGAGGGGGGGAAGAGGGAGACTGGTTTCTGGCCTGCACTTTAGTCAGCATTCAATGCAATCTTTGTTTACCGAGTTGGAAGTCTGGTAGTGCCATACAAATGCTACTGAGGCTTGCAGAGGTGAAATGTGCAGCTGTTTAAATAGAGAAAAGGTATGAGCTTATATTGTGAATGCTAAAGAAGCAGAAGTGATCACATCTTAAAGGCTGTTCCATTCTCCCTTCGAACACTTCACTGTGGTGTGGAATTTATAGCTTTGAACAGTTGCCAAAACACGTTTGGAAAGCCTCTTGATGTTTGTGATGTTAATAGATTCTGCCCTGGTGTTCAGTAGCTCTCTGTTTTAAAATTTGACCCTTCACAAGGCACAAGTCATTTAAGAATTTTGTATTGCTAAATGTCAAAGCTGTGTACATTTTTCATGGCTCTTGTACCGTTTCCTTATGGAAAATACCTGAATTTGCCTGTGCTGCTGAATGACTTTCAGAGTAGAATGTCATTTTGTACATCTGGTGTACTGTTTAATTGTCATCAGACTTTGGTTTCCAGCAAGATAATTGGTGCTTTGAAATATAAATTGTTTTCAGATCTACTAATGTTGCTCGCACATGCACTTTTCTGGAAACGTGCTTCCTGTCATAAGGCTTTAGTGACATAGAGCAGGGTAAGAGTTTATCAGGCTATTATTGTTACACGTGTTACAGATAACAGTCTTATGAACATGACTCTCCTCTTGATCACCATGAAAAAAGAAAAGGCTATTTCATTTATGTTCAGGAAATTAAACTAATAGACATAACAGATGAATAGGCTGCTACTTTTTGACTTCTGTCCTAACTTTTCCCAGCAGAGCAAACAAAAGGGTTACTACTTAGTGTCTTTTTTACTTGGGCCCTGCTTTACTTATTTTTTTATATTTTTTTAAATATTTTTTATTTATATT
>JANIJG010009249.1:0-23286 GCA_024611175.1 Megaceryle torquata | reverse complement strand
AGCCTGGCGGAGGGGCTCAGCCGTGCCCTGCGCTGGGGCGGCGGGAACCGTCGCGAGGCAGCCCCTCAGCTCAACCCCGAGGGCCCCAGGGCGCGGGCACACAAAATAAGATGCTAAAGTAAGTACTAATTTTGATCATAAGTGCTTAACAGACTTATGTGCTTAATAACTGAAGTAAGTTTGTTATTTGGGACCTCAAGGTTTTGTTTTGTTTTTTAAATGCTGGCTTTTAGGCTGCAGTTGGGTCACCTTTGGGCAGTACAGAAGTACGCTTTAAGATGCTGTTAAACAGTTGTGTAAGAACCACAAGTTTTGCAAATGTTTGATGTTATCCCAGGTGTACGCTTAAATGACAGTATTGCATGGTAGCCGTTTCTGAGATGCAAATCAAATTTAGTCTGGATTTTGTAAATAGCTTTATTTTCCCACAGGACTCGTAACTATTTATAACTCGTGTGTGTGTACGTGTTGTGCACGTGTGTTTCTATTCCCTTTTTTGTTAAAATGTTTTGCTCTGCTCCATCCTGATACCCAAGAATGCCTTTTTTTTTTTTTTTTATTTCCCTTCCTAAACTTCATCATAAAAATACTAGTGTGGTTAAGCCACTGATTACCACCAAGTGCTTGGTATTTGTAGCACAGTATTGCAGGAGCAGCATAACTAATGCCATCCAGTTGGGTTGGGGTGTCTGGTATAAACTGTGTTATCTTTGGTGTGACTAAGGATCGTGCTGCAGCTCTACTTTGATGATGAGCCATTCAGAATCTGAAGACTCTCTGCTGCAGAATAAGTTAGCCATAAAAGATCTGTAAAGGACTGTAAAAATTATTACATTTAAAATTATTTCTGTTGAGGTTTTTTCAATAATTTTCTTCTGTATTGGTGCGGTCTTTAGTTTTCCCATTCTCCTCACACAGCTTAGAAAGAGTTTCTTTAATTGTCACCAGTTTCAATTCTTTATTTTTCAGCTGGCTGGGATCAGACCTTGCTATTCTCTTTGTTCTACCTGTAGTTGCTACACAAGAACGAGACGGAAATATTAGTGACAGGAGCTTAAAACTTGGGGGAATTCAGCCGTGTTCACACCTCAAAGCGCTCCTGAGCGTGTCACGTGTGTAATAGGCCTTTTACCATCCTTCTACCACACCAGGTCTCTGCCCCTTGGCGAAACCAGGATGTTGCCTTCTGGCAGTATAGGAAGTATCTGCTTCCTCTGATTCACAGGGGGTGTAACAGTTCATTGTAAAGCCACAGATCAGCCCAGCCCTATGACATAGAGGACTTCTCATGCAACAGACATTTTGATTTTGATCTGTTAAAATTATTTCTTTTTCAACAGCTCCTAGAAATTTTTGATAACTCCCTTTCTGTAGGCCATTGATAATGAAGGCCTAATCACTTCTATTTTTACTCCCTACAAACTGCATTCACGTTTGGTCTCAGCACTCCAAATTATTGAGTTGTACAATGAAGTCCCCTGCTGTACTTTTAAATCTGATAAGCTGTGGATTTTGAGACCACTAGTGAGTTTGTTCAGACTTTAATTCTCTGTAGATATAAAACTAGCACCCCTATAAAAGGTATAATATTTGTCTTCAGCAAACTTTGTCACTAAAATTAAGACTAATTGTGAATTACTGTCTTCTCAGGGCCAAGTACGTTTTTGGAAAGCAGCTGCTGGGCTAGATTTTAAAATACACCTTGATTATTTTTTTTGGTCAGAATTGCGGATAAAAATCATAAGGAAAAAGTGTAATAAACGTCATGAGTTTTGTGTTTGATTTCTTATAGCTTATTTTATTATTGTCTAAGCTCTGAATTATTTAAAAGGAGACAGGATTAGAGCCTACATTAGGAAGTAATTCACTGCAATCTTTGAAGTTCACTAGATCGCAACACTTGATGTTGAGACCTCTGTACCTGTGCTATATTTGTTTTGCCAGTGTTACTTTGGACTAGGTTTAGTCTGGTACCAGAGGTTAATTGTTTCTAATTGTTTCGGTGTCTTTGAAGCTGTCCAAAAGACAGGTCATTGCTTTGGGTTCTTACCCACTTTAGGGGTTGGAGCGCATTTGTGCATCCTTGTGTGACACTTCCAGTTGTTTTTACTAAAGATAGAGAGTCTGCACAGGGAAATCCCCTCCATAAATTTGGCCAGCATACGGTAAGTGGAGGTGGTTGAGATGTACAGCAGAACTGTTGTACAACTCATAAATTTTGTGTTTTCTTCTTGAATTGGGTGAAGTAGCTATTTGTGTTTCTTCAGTATAAAACAGTGATGATATCACACCTGCTTAGAGAAGCAGCAGAAAACTTTCAGTCTTTGGTGGGAATAAAGGTGATTCTGGGATGCCTTTGTTTCTGCAGACCTACTTACTGTTTGCACCTGCCTATCCAAATTCACTCCTAGCAAAGCCTGTGGGAGTGTTGGGAAGAGGTGAAGAAGGGAGTTCTCCAAGAAAAGGAAGATTATCTGTGTGCTCATGTAACCATAGTGCTACTCGGAAACTTTCTATTGCTGGGTTCTGAGCTTCATCCCTTTGTCAGAGCTTGTAATGAGATGCTCACAAGGCAGCTTGCTGTGACAGTCTGTAATAGTGATTCCATTAAAGACTTCAAATGAACCAGAATCAGGGGGGTTGTGCTCCTTTTTATACTAAACAAAGTAGCTAGAATTGAGGGTCAAGTTCTCATAAGAATTTATTTCTCAGTGGCTCCTCAGTTGAGGACATAGTACATAATATGCCTCTCTTGCTGCAGAGCACAAGGTCCTTAAATGTTTGGGCCAAGAGGGATCTGCTTTGAATGAGCAGTAGCAGAAGGACAGGTCCCAAAACTCCACCAACCTTTTTCTTTAATGCCTAGTCTCTTCAGCCCTTTCATCTCTTAGTAAGATAGTTGTTCTATCTTACAGTTAGACTGCAGTTATTCACAACTTTTGTTAGATATTGGAAACTTAATATGTATAGGCTACATTGAATATAGTGGTGTGAGGTGCTCTGGGAACTCTTTGTTTTTGTTGTAAGGTGCTCTGGGAACTCTTTGTTTTTGTTGTAATCTGAATTATAACTGAATATTATAAGTATCCTTCAGTGGAATTCCTGTGTTGTCTCCTGCTGTTGTTGAACAGACTAGTTCATGGTGAAACAATTATTTTGGTAAGTTGTCTCCAGCTGCCTGAGGGTATGGTTTGATCATTCAAGCAGCTGAAGGGATTGATCCTACTCCTTGTGAACATTCCCTCAATCTGTGCTTGTTTATTGTCTTCTTGCTAACCACTTAAGGCCTGATCAACTTGATAAAGATCTTCTGTATCTGACAAAGATGAATGTAGTATTTTCTGTGGTCCCATTATCAAAATAATGAAACTCTGTGTGCTGAAGCAATACACATTTAACCATGTCAGTCAGAATGCATCTAAAGCATTTCAAACTCGGGGGGGGGGAAGAGAGAGAATAATAAAAAAAACCCAAACAAGTAGTAGTTCTCCTTGCCCCTTAAAAGTATTTGGTCATGTGGATGTCAGAAGGAAAACCTGACATTAATATTGAATAGGTTATACAGTTAGGAAAATAATTCTATGACACCACATGATTATATGCAGTGACGTGTGTTTGGAGCTACAAACAAAATTTATTTTCCTTTTCCAATAGAAATGCCAGGTACAATGAATTCCGAGAGGCTTTCAGAAAAGGTTAGCAGACTTACATAATGGCCTTATTTAAGAGAAATAAGTCCATTTGAAACAAGATTAGTCTTGACTGCTGGTCCATCGCTTGAATGAGTGAACATTTGAAGAATATGGAGTATTTTGTCCCATCTTTCTTATCAAAGTTGCTTTAATTTATTTTGAAGAAGATCAGAGGGGCTGATTGTACCCCAGAGAGCAAATACCAAATACTACCTGAGAGCAAACAAGAGAAGTCAAAGGGGAAGACCAGTTTGGAAGGAGCAGGGAACCATTCTGTAGAGTTTGTGAAAATTTGACAATACTATTGGTTCTTGCTTTGGGATTTTCTTTCCATTTTGTGTTTGGAAGCGTATCTCACAGACCAGATGCATTTGCTGTAAGGTAGATAACTACTATGTTAGGAGGGGGCATCTCTCTTTTTAATGGTAAAGATGAGAGAAAATCTGAATTGATAGAATATGAGATCTGGAACTTTGATAGGTAACACAAATACTCTTAGCAATTAAAATGGGCATGGCTGTATCACCTCTTAATTTTTTATTTATTTTAAATTGGTCTGGGTTTATCTGATCTTTAACTGTAGATGGTGACTGTAAAACAGTCTATCCAAGATATTAAGGCATCTTAAATTAGAATAGTAGTAAAGTAGTAAATTGTATAGAGTTTTAAATGCTATTGGTTATACAGTAGCCTTTAGATCAGCACAATTGGCCACAAATACACAGAAATGAAAAATTTTATTTGCTTCTGAAATATTCATGGGGATACCAATATTTAAAATTAATAAAATAGATTAGTAGGCTTTTCATAATATGACCATTATAATGGTAAGAAATGGCAATGTTCCTCACTGTTGTGCTTTCACAAAGAATATTTGACTGATAATTTTATGACTTAAATATTTAATTTCATTCTTAAAATCGTACTAAAGAGGAAAGTGTCCATGTGTAGAATACTGTGGCTGAAACAATGTCAAGTTTGTTTAGCGTTGACTGTATAGCTTGTTTGTGAATAGTAAATAGCAGTTAACAGCTGCTGTATTGAGAGTATATGAGATATATACTACAAATTCTTGGTGTTTGAAAACAAAAACATTTAAATGTAACCAAACTAACAAAATATTTTGGTTACTGTTAGCAAAGAAGTATGAGCTTGTTGAAAAGTAGGTGGAAATGCCTTGGTTTACAAATTCCTAGGGGTTCAAGCGTGAATGCTTTCTTCCTGTAGTATTGTTAGGTAACTCTAGGAGGTGACTTTGGCTCTGTCCACGTGAGGGTTCTTCCTTAACTTCTGCTACACTCTGATAAGAAATAGTTTATTTTAGTGATGACTGGTAAAGTTAGAAAGTCCTAAGTATGTGCTCACTTACTGCAAAGGGGCTGTTCTATTTATACTGTCATTATTACCTGAAAGTCAGTTTGGGTTCATGTAATTGGAAAAACATTTAGTCCTTGTTCAGGATAGCAGTAGAGATAATGAGGTTACATGGAGCTGAAAGCTGGAGTGTTACTGTATGAATTTGAGCAGTTTCTCTCTGAAGAAGCACCATTTCTTTTTGCCCTAAGAAACAAAGAGGCTTGAAGAAACCATATGAAGTCTATTGGCTGTTTTAGCTAATTATACAGAAGCATAAAATTTATGCTAAAATTTTCTCAGAAAATCAGCAAAATCTTGTAAGTGTCTTGGCTTTGATAGAATTATTTAATATAAGCAACATATTACAGTGCAGTAAATATTTTATGCTTCACAGGGAAATAAATGTATTGTAACTTGTGACATACATACTAACTCTGTGTGACCTCTTTGTCAGACTTTATACTAACATAAAAAATAAACTACTTAACAGATGCTCTATTGCTAATCTCAGGGGTTTATTGCTTCTACATTTTTATGAAGACATTAATTTTCTAAAAGTATTCTTCCTGGAGTATTCTGAAGTATCTTGAGAAATTAGCAGTTATTGGTCTAACACATTGCACCTCCTGGAAACCTGATCTACAGCCCCATTTCACTTTATTTTATTTGAGGAGTCTTTTTGGTTTGCATGAACAATACGAGTTCTCTTGGGAGTTTGTGAACTAATTTGTATATAACTTAGACATGCATACTGGGACTGATAAAGCTGTACTCTTTATTTAGTTTCTATATTAGTGTTGCAAAGAGATTATAGATAATTACTCTTCTAAAATTTTAGTCGATTAGGCCATTCCATTACTTGAAAAAGTGCATTTTACAATTCTAATTTTAAGGAATTGTTTTCTTTAATTGTAGAGTTTATAGGAGACTGTTATTATTATTAAGTTACAAAAATTAGCTTCTGCATAATAAGAGCATATTTCACAATCGATATGTCGAACTGGTTCATGGAAAAAAATTCATTATGCTGTAATTGGGGCTGTATCTTTACCTGTAGGGATAGACTTGAAAGATACACAATAGATCAGAAGGTTATGTTTGCATATAGCAAATCTTGAATTTATTTAGTTCTAACAGTGTGTGTGTGATCTTGAATGCATTTGTAACAGGAAACTTGAAGTCGTGCTGTCAAGATTGCGAAATCCAAATTTTATTCTGTCACATGTTTTTTTTTTCTACTAACAGTTCTTGGAAATTTATCTGTTGTCATCCCAGATATATCCTGTTCTCCTTCTTCTTTCTTTACCTATTATTTCTAATAAGAAAACAAAGTGAGAGGCTTTGTGGATAGAAGCGTGAATGACAAGCTTGTAATTCGGTGAGAGTCTGGACTCCAAGAGCCAGTGGGTTGGGGTTTTTCTCCTTGACTTGTAATTTACCCTTAGCAGAAGAAAAAAAGGGGTTTTAATCTATTATATGTCTAGATACATGATATGTGAAGTTTGATATATTGAGCATATGAATTCCTATTTTGATTTAACTGGACACGGTATTTTTTTGAGGAAAGAGCCAGCTCTGCTGCTGTGTCCTGCATGGGATAAGAACCCAGCACATGTTAAAATAATAGTATACTTTTCTCACTGTCCTCCCTGTCTTTCTTCCAGTTTGCCAAAGATAGAGTAAGTAGATCTTGTTGTGATTTATGTCCTGTGATTTATGTTTTCTGTTTTCACCCTTGAATACCGGGCCAGAGAAGGCCACCTGAGAATAGGTATGTCCTCACAGTTTTAAACTGAAATCCCCAGCCATACTGGTGTGGAAGACCATATAAGCCTCTATCGGGCTATCAAGTGTATTACTGGAGCACATATGGGGGACTTGCATAGATGCAAAAACTAACAAAGGCAGAATTTTTCTGGTACCTCAGCAAAAATTCGGAAAAAATCCTATTGGAAGCCTTTGCCATTTCTTTTGCTACAGTTGTATTTTTCAGGAAAACTGCGTCAGTAAGGGCTTAAATCCTATGATCCAATCTCCACTACAGAATTTTCTCACAGTTTACTGCCTGTTGAATTCTTTTAATAGAGCGGTAGCTAAGAGTAGTCTGTTTCTGTAACAGAATTACACTCATTTTTTTATTATTTCTATTGCCTCTGCAGTTCTTTTTGAGGTGTTTGTTTTTATTTTTTAAACAGAAAATGTATGAAAATGGTATGTAACTTGGAACTTGAAACAGCTATTTACAGGTAAAACTATGAGTTTGTTGGGGCTTTGCTCAATATTCTTTTTTCTGGTGTCCACTAGAGCAGAAGCGACGTGTTAGACCTACAACAAAAAGAAAGGAATATATTAGCTCATCATAGAGGATTGCTGTGAGAGTACAAGTCTATGTGGGCCTATTCCTTCCAGTTCAGATGCTCTTTCAGGATAAAGAAAACTTTCTTTTCATATTGGTAATGTAGAGGAATAGTAACTTGTTCTTGTACTTGAAGTCATCTGTTTTTTTTCTTAAGAATTATGGTAAAATACCATTTTTCCAGGCTTTTCTGTTAGTGTGAAAGGAGGTGTTTCTGTGAGTAGGAAGCTGTTTCAAACTATTTGTGACTTAAAAGATGAGAAACGTGTAATTTATAGTCTGGCAGAAGTGCAGATTTAAGATATAAGTTGGACTAGTTTAGTGACAGCATTTTCTGTATTAGGCATGAAAGATTATCCTGTGATCTATGTTTAACTCATAAGTAATTTTATTTATGCCCGGAATGTAAAAGAATCCCATAGCATCAATGCCAAATAATATATACCAAATGCAGGAGAAAAATTCTTCCTACCCCCTGAATTTTAACAGGCTTTCTGTCAAAGCCATGATTAAATGTATTATTGACTTGTATGTGCTGTGAGGTGGCTGGCACTGTTTGTCCATGGAAGGTCCCCAATACTAAAGATGCCTCACAGAAAAGAAAAAAAGTTAAAAATTAACAGTTAAAAGAAAACTTCTGGATAAATTCTACTGATTCTATAAATTTCAAATAGTTTATACCAAAAGGATAATCCAAAATTAAACCCATTTCTTTTTACCTTTGAACCTGTGTATTTGTAAGATAAATACATAGTTAGAAATCTCTTGTCGTAGTTGATTAAACCAATTGCAAGAAATTCATACCAGATTGAAAGGTGTCATGTTTTACTACTTAGTAATAGTACCATATAAAACTTTTCCTTTATTTATTCATATCTTTTTGTGTCATATTTAGGTTTCGTACTACCTGACTGTATGGATGTTTCAAATGCATGGAATAGTAACTCAGTGATGTCCCATGTAGTGTTAAATCTGTCTACAAGCGCTTTCTGGCCTTCATCGTTTTTCATGCATGTCAGTAGTTCTGTTGTTCCATTAAACTCAGATGCAAGTAAAGCTTAAAAGCCCTGTACAAGTGTTTCTTGTTTGCCGGCTTTATTCTGTGTATCCTTTGGTAACAGTTCTTCCAGTATGTCAGAAGGCCTATGAAAACAGATGTACCATTTCAGTGTAGGAGCAACACATAAAACTATGTCAATTAAACTTAAAGCTGGAAGTAAAAGGATAACCAGTGTAGGAGTGGTTGTGAAAGAAAAGTTGCAAGTGGTTTCCAAAGACAATGTTTAAAACTATCTGGTTTTACCTGGAAATGGGTTAGAAGTAGCCTGACTGTGAAATCAACTTCCACCTCAAATTGAAAGTATTATAAGGTTATTGGGTTGTTTCACTTTTTTGTTTGTTTATATTCCTTTGTTGTAAAGCAATTCAAGATAAGTAAAGTTTTCCATACACTTTACTTTCTGACCAGTATTGTCCTTAGCTACGCATCTTTTCTACGTTTTCAGCATCCAGAAATTGTCAGGGGTATTTTTAAAGCTGGTTTGCCAACATACTGAGATATTGGAGCCATAGAGGTGTTTGAGGTTCTTGGCATTTTTGGCAAGGAGTGGTCTGTTGTAACTGGGATGAGGGGACACAGACATTTCTAGCAGCAATGGAAAAGTGACACTACGTCTCAGAGCTTCTTCCCAGCATGTCATTTGTGGAGCAAGCTAGTAAATGATTTATTGGGGCAACATTCAGGCACCTTTATAATCTGCCACTATGCTTTATTAATGTTTCTGCAGCAGCCTTTTGTTAGATTCACGATCAGTGTTTTCTCCCCAAAGGTTTGCATGCAACCAAACGATGAGCTTTTGCTGCAGTCCTCCACTAGTTCTTCATTCTCTCAGAGAAACAGAATCTCTTTCTTCCCTTTTCCTTCCATGGCATTAATTTGATGCCTAGGAAAAGGACAAGCTTTGATTCAGTCCTTTGTGGTGGTTCAAAATGCCTCCCCCTCTCCTGCTGTGACATATTCTTTCTCTCCTGGAACTGCAATTCTGACATAGCCATACATGGAGCATGAAAGGTTGTCTAAAATGTTGCCTCCTGTGCATCAGCAAAGAGTCTGTCAGGCTCTGCTCTGTGGTAATAGCAGGGGGATTCTTAAAGGTGAAAAAGGCAATTTGGGGTTTTGAAAAATGAGGCCACTTCCTTGGATGCTTGGCTCACTCTAACTTCAAGGACAGTTGGACATGCTGAGATTTGTCATCAGTGTCCAAAAAACAAAAGGTGGTGGAATTGCGCCTTGTCTGCAAAGTGGCTAGAACGTAAGCCTGATGACTCTTACATTAAGTTTTTGTGTATAGGGATTTTTAGTTGTTTTGTATATTGAGGAAGTAATAGTTAAGCTGGTGCTTCTTTTTGAAAAAAGGAGCTAAAAATCGATCTGAAACTTCTGTGCAAGCTGCACTAGTGCAGAAGTGTCACAGTGCCATTCTCAGTTACTAGGTTGCCTGCTCAGATAGCTTGGGTTCAAGGGGTCTTGCTATCAGAAGGGGACTCAGCTGATGTATCCTATTGAGCATTCTTTTTTTATCTTTTTTTTTTTCCTTGGTGTTGGTGTGTTGTGGTGTTTGTTTTGGTTTGATTTTAATCCAGTGAACACTGACGTATAACTAGCTGATTTGACATTTCAGGTATCTTCAAAAAGAGCTGACTTCTCAAAGTAGGTCTTTTACTGCTTAAAGATTCACATTTGCTCATTTTTTTGCAAAGGCAGTGTGTGGCTTATATAGTTTGCTTTATTATGCCCCCTCTGTCCACCGAATTTGCTGTTTTTCTTTGCTATTGGGAAGTAACAATAAATAAAATATTAATAAATGAGATCCTTTAATTTATTCTGCAGTGCATATAAATTATATTATAAAATTGTCCGACTTCACTTTTTTCCTAGCCTGTCCCAGTCCTGTTTAGCTCATTAGTACTTTAACTCATGCAGATAACATTGGTCTCCCTGAAAAACAATTCCTGACTCAGAAGCCCCATGTTATTTTTCATTCACATCTCCTTGAACCTGTAGTAGATGGGAAGTAGGCTTGGGAAGTGGTGGGTATGAATCAATGCTGTAAACTGGGAGGTGAAAAGATATGTTTGTTCCTTAGTGTCACAGTTTAGGTTCAGGGCAGCCCCTTAGACCAGGACACACAGGAAAAGCAAGAAATGCTTTCCCCGTAAAAATAATTTTGAGGGCTTTTATACAGGACCATATTAGGCGCAACCCTGATGCACTAAGTGTACAGCAGAGAAGCTGCATAAAATACTTTTTTTCCAGTGACAGAAAAGATTTTATTGTATCTATAACAGAACATTTCCAGTGATTATTTTTTTTTATAATTGGGCTGATGTAATTTACAATTCACACTTGTAATCTACTGACAACATTGTCCAATAACGTTTTTTTGTCCACTCCAGCACTAAATTCTAGCGCACATCTTTCTAACATTATGCTAGAGGGGCATGTAGATATTTCCCTTAAAAGTACTGCATGATTCATGCACCATGTATTGCTGTTTCTCTGCTGAAGTGTCTCAAAGGATATGTTTTAATCTTATAAATAAAACCATAAAAAAATAATTTGCACGCTAGTTGGTCCCTGTGTCACTGACATTTATCTTTTGTTGATAAGGCAGAACTGGAGGTGTAGGCTGACAATTGTAAAATTATGCACTGTTGATGCTTTTTTTTTTTTTTCCCCTCAGTACAAAGTAGCCACCAATTTATACATTCCCTGTGCAATGGCTAGAGGTAGGTGTAACCTGTAACAAATTCACTTGGGAAAATTAGAGATACATTCTCATATTTATTGTTTTCTTGATGCCAGCTTGCATACATTTATTGTCCATTACCTGTATCTCCCTGTAATTATCTGAGTTGGAGGTCTTAAACTGAGTTGGCTGAGGCTGGGGAGAAGGAATGTTAGTGGGAATTTGGTCCTCATATTTTTGACTTAAACACTGGATCTGTATTTCTTCATCATGTATGTTCTTTGATTACTTGTTCCTGGGCTATAGGATTAATAATAGTTGTGGAATACTTTTTTCATAATGAACTGTTTCTGTAAGCGAATGGATGAACAACCTGCTTTCTAATGCATTCTTTTATCAGGTATGGATATAATTAGCCATTGGAAGTGTGGTACTTCGGAGAACTGTACCACTTCTATGTATGATTCATAGTAAAAGAGATACGTCTCAAATTTTTTTGGTAAACTTTTATTTTTATTGAATTTTATCAAGTTGGACAAGTGACTGCATGAACAAATAATGTGATATGGGAAATAGTCTAGTGTCTTCAATTAAATTATATTTTTAAATTTCTTTTTCAAACTATGTTTTATCTGCAAAATAATTTGATTTTTTTTTTTGTTTGCATTCTTTCCTTATCCACAGTTTTACCAGTTTTGCCTTTGTTGTTATAAAAAATTGGATTCAGTGCTGCCTTTGTGGTCATGTCAAATATCAATATTGACCAACCTACTCCTTACTGTGAGGAATAAATATATTTCTGGAACTACCAATGAAAATTTTGAGATATTGCATTAGGGTTTTCAAGTCATTATTTTTAAGATAAATATTCGAAGGAAAAAAAGAACTACTTGAAAGCTGAATACTAGAACTATTGGGTATTGTGATACTGCACTGAAATCATCAGGAAGGTGTCAACCTTTTCAGATGTCTGGGTATCATCTGGTCTCCACCTTCTGTCAATGTCTTCACTCGGACCAGCTTTCACTGCCTGGGGTTCAGGAGACTTGCAGGGGACTGTTCCTCCCCAGCGAGAAATAAGTATTATAACCCTGGAAGTTTCATGTAAGATAGCCAGAGCCCATAATTGTTTATTCAGGCCAAGGTTTCAATCCAGCTTTATTTATTTTTGTAGTTCCGCATGCACTGGAGAATAAAGAGCCTTTCTTCTGCCTGTAACATCCCATTTCCCTAAAGGCACTCCATCTGAACCTCTATCCTTCTTACTCACAAGATGAATTGGGAATTTCAGATGGGACGTGACGTATTTTCTTTTGAGTCTTAATTGCTCCTTTTATACATAGGAAAAAAAAAAAAAAGGAGAGGAGTTAAGAGTTCTGCACACAGAATTTTAAATAATATGAACCTTGGGAAAACTGTACGGGTAGGTGCTAAAACTGAAGACAATGAGAAGGATCAATGTGCGGGTTATTATGGTAAGAAGTTCTGGTTTCTGCTTTGGTTTTTATTAATTTTCAGGGTTTATTTTAGGGTAATTTTTACTAGCAGCTGACAGGAGCAAAATGAGGCAAAGCAAAAGCCACCATAATCATCTTACTGGAATTGCAAGCTGAAACTCGAGCAGAAACGCATTGGCTGATTAATTCAGAAGAGGCACTCAAAGGCAGACTCTCTTCCTATGTGCATATTCTGTTTTCACAAGAGCAGTAAGTATGAAAATTTCATAATGCAGCTCAGTGTAACAGGAGAAGTATGTTGTGGTAGGAGAATGAAAGGGAAAGAGTAGGTATAATGAGCAGTATGATGGATTCCTTAAAAAAACCCCAAACCAACAAACAACAAAACCAAACCCCAAAAACGTCCCACCTCATTTTTCTCCAATATTCAGATTTAAAAACAAACAATACTTGCTGATAGTTAGGCACTGTGGTTGATTGTTTTCGGAATGCCTTCTTGGAATTGCAATCTAATTTACAACACTGAAGGTGGATTTATGGGTATTTGAAGCTTTTTGTTGTTTTTGTTGACACCTCTATTAATAGGAATTGCTTTGCTTTCAAGCCCTATGAAGACTTGAGAGAATAGAGCTTCCTAGTCAGGAAACTTAAGCAACTAGGGACACTTAGGTGTTGAATTTTCCTACAGCCTTAGGATAAATGTTTACCCTCAAATTCTTAAAAATGAAAGACTGGATGTTGGGTTGGTGCTAATAGGTATATCTGCAGAATTTTTTCCAGTAGAACAAAAATGTTCTAGGATGATATTTTATAACACTGTCTTTATTTAACATATCTTATGTATCAAGTGCTGCATTACTAATATATATTCAAATAAATATAACCGTGATTGTGTCATGCCTGGGAGGTAAAGATGGGCCAGAAAAGTAATACAGTGATATTATCAGTATTCAGTAAAGTACATGTCTAATATCAAATATAGCCCTATGAAAGTCAATTTACTTGTAAGCACATATTCAAGTGCTTTGTTGAATTGAACACTACTTGCAGAATACAGTAGTCCTGAAAAACAGAAAATGGAGGTTTTATTTTAATAGAGGGGGGAAAAGAACCCCACATTTATTTTGGCAGATAGTGACCTCTATTTCCTATATAGCTGATTTGCAAAGGGAATTGTCATTTACATGTCTATTTTTCAAACTTTACATATTCTGAAAGTGTGAAACTTAACCTTAGTAACAGGCAATATTTGTGTTCTCAGTTGTCTGAAAGGAGGGAATAAAGCTCACAAACCTTCCACTGACGAGTAGGGTAAGAGGCCTGTCTTGCCTGAACTCAGGCAAGAGCAAGCCAAAAGGAGAATCATTGGGGAAAAAAATTTGACCGATCTAGAAATAAATAGTCTTGCCTTTGTTAGAAATCTTCTGTAGTTTGGCACTCATTGCGATAGAAGTTTTTCTTTGTCAAAACCTAAGTGTGTAATCCTAACCAAAGAGGTGGCAGCCTCAAAGTTGGCACTAACTTACTGTATATTCTGAACAATACATTGTCTTCAGAAAACAGTGATAATGCAGGACACATTTTCTGCTTCAAGAAGTTTGCTAGACAGTTATATATCATCTTTATTAACATAAATAACATAAACCCAATTTCTTCAGCATTTTCGGTGTAAAATATAAGCTATGGAAGAGGTTCAGGGAGTGGGTGTCACTTTGTAATTAATTTCTCACTCTCTTGTGAACTATTTTAATACTCCTGCACTAATTTAATTCTCTGGCTTGAATAGTATGGGATATTGGATAAATCCCTACAGTATCTTCCTCTGGCTTTCTAACTCGGAGTTGTAAGAATGGTGAATGGCCTCAGTCCCAATTTGGCATTAAACACAACCTGCGTATGCCCAGTGTTATCAGTGCTGGCCGTGATTTTTAAAAGAAGTGTCAGTCTATAATGCAAATAAATACACTCACTGCTGTCATCTGCTTCCTTCTGCTGAAGCATAAACGCATGCAGACAGTGATCTTCTGATAGCTTTTAATTATCTTTGCTTGTTGTGAAATACATTTGGAAGCATCTAACCTAATATAACCTCCTCTTCCCCCTCAGATGGGGCAGCCACAGTTCAGAAATGGAAGCGTTCCTCGATGTTGCCCTGTCACATCAGCTGTATTACCATGGTGGGGGCTGTTATAACCTTAACACTTCACAAATCTGACATCCTTTCTGAGTTTAAATTTATTTTTCTAGTTTGTTTCACCCATGCAGTGGGTTTCATTTAGTTTGGTTGTCATTTCAGCTATAGGAAAACAGATCTGTGCTTTTCTAGGGAAAGTCAGTAATTGTTACAATCTTAAGGCACTGCTGAGAGGTCTGTGTGCTGATGCTTCTGCAGCAGAATCGGTGTCTCATAGTGCCTATGTAAAAGGTTTTAATAAAGGATAGACATCAGAGGAATATACCCAGATTCCAGACTTCCACTTGTGTCCATTAATTTTTTTCAGAGTTGTATTTATCCTGACGTGTTTTACTAACCCTTTTTTGCCACGATGCTCTAGAACACTGCACTCAGCAGTTCAGCTTTTTTTCTCTCTTAATCGCTTTCTTTTTTATCAGACAAGGATCACTTGAAAAAAAGGATGCTGGAATGCTTCAGAGTTGGTTTGTTAGTGGATTAAAGAACAAGTAAATGCATATATTGATTTTGAGAGCTGAAGAACCATGCACATTTTTTCAGTTACTAGTTTTCCTTATTCTGCAGGGATGCTTCAGAAGGAAAGATGTTGTTTGAAGTAGTAGGGAAAAAAAATAATCAGAATTTTCAGCAGTGCTATTGCCTGGTTGAGGTGACTTTCCATGAAATGTTAATGAAAATGGATATCCATGGGCAGCATTGCAAAGCTCGGGTTTACCTTGATGTTTTGATTCTTTTTTTTTTTAACCTAATATATAGATATTGATTTAGCTGTTCTTTTTTTATGTACTTACTAATTAATTGCTGACAATATTTTTTTAATACTTTAGTTTAATTATTGTTGTAAGGGCCAGGCTCAAAGGGTGTGCAGCAACCTCCCATGTCAATCCCAGTCTCTCAAGATCAGTGAGGATTTTTTTCTACTTAAGACTTTTACTGCTTTTACCAGTATAAAATAGTACTGTATTTTAGAAGAATTTTTGAGAATTCCGAGTTGTTGATTGTAGGTGAAACTAGCTTTATCCAAATTCTGCCTCCCTATTCTGCTATCACCTATAAAAGTTTTACTGTTCTACATTTGCTTCCTTATCTTTCCACCCAGTAAGTATGTGGGCTTATGAAAAGATTTTAAGGTTAAGTAGCCCTATAAGGGTCATTTTGTCCGTTCTGCCATGTAACACAAACCTAGAATTTCCTGCAGTAACCGTTGCATCAGGTATAATGTGGTCCCTGGTGATATAGAGCTTATATTTTTAAGAGATCTTGAATGGTGATTTGGAGACTTCAAGTGCTAGAGAATTCAGCATACCTGTAGGTAAATTTGCCTATGGTTTGATTATACACATGGCAAAAATGTGCACTTTATTTGTAATCTAAATCAGTTCAGCTTCCAGCTACTGGGTATCAGAAGTTGGAAATTCAGCAGTGATTTAACAAAGCTATTCAAGAAAATTTTATCCCTACTCTGTATAAATTTAGGATAATATTTCTATGAGAAAAGAGGTGCCTTTTGGGGGAGGAATTTTAAAAATTGAAATGAATCTGTGGTGAGAAATTACAAATGTGAGATACATTGCAGCTGCCTAAAACCAAACAGTGGGGGAATGTAGGGAGGTGAAATCACCTCCCCCACCCCCCGCTATTCTAAGCCTATGATTTAAAGCTGAAATGTAATTTGCTAGTGACGCTGAATAATAGGAAGACAGAATCTTCCCTGGCATGAAATGCATAACTTCACAGTGCCGTCTCTGAAAGGGGCAGCCTTAGCAAGTCATTGTGAAGTCATTTGCTGGGCAGAGAGGGAATGCAGATGCCATGTCGTCCAAGTTTTATGTCCCCAATAGATTTGCTAGGCTTCACAGCTGAACTAAATCTAACCCTTGCTGAATTGCTCTCTCTCTTGTGCAGTCTACGGTCAGAAATGTATTTCAAATGTCCCCAAGACCTCGCTGTAGGAAAAAGAAACCTTATTGAGTATACAAAGGCTTGAAAAACTCGCATTTTAAAGATTAATTCAAGTGAGTTTGATTTATCAGCAAAATGTGCCTCACTTCAGCTGTTGAACCAATGGACGAGCCATTGGGCAGTGGAGAAAATGAATGCCACTAAATCATTTTTTGTCCCTTTTAACTGTCATCTTACCTTTTTCCTACCATGTGAGTGGTGTTGTGACAATATTTGGTGCATTCAGTCATTCACTGACTGTGGTGTATTTCATTTGTTCGGAAAACTGCTGCCGCTGGGGAAGAAAGGAAAGCAAAACAAAACCATTGCCACAGGTCAAACTTTGAGGAATCCAATTTTATCAGCAGAAGTCTGGAATTCACAGGCTCTAATCTGATGTTTTAAAGTCCCTAAGGACAACAGTGAAACAATCCAATAAAAGGAGCTTTAAAATGTAGATCTTTATAGAATTTGCCTGTAGAACTGTTTCAAAACTACAATACCACTGGCCTAACGTATTAAAAATTGAACAAATTAATTGATTTGGTGAGCAGGGTTTTGTGCAGTTTTACTGTGGAAGACTTAAATTTATTTGGACAAAGTAATAGTAAAAACTAACAGCAGATGACACCAAGTTGGGCAGGAGTGTTGATTTGCTTGAGGGTATAAAGGCTCTACAGAGGGAACTGGACAGGCTGGGTTGATGAGCCAAGACCAATGGGAAGAGGTTCCACAAGGCCATGAGCTGGGTCCTGCACTTGGATCACCACAACCCCCTGCAATGCTGAAAACTGGGGAAGAGCAGCTGGAAATCTGCCTGGCAGACAAGGGACCCTGGAGGTGTTGGTCAACAGACGGCTGAAAGTGAGCTAGTGTGTGTCCAAAAAGGCCACCAGCACCCTGGCTTGTATCAGCACTAGGTGGCCAGCAGGACTGGGGAAGTGACTGTCTCCCTGTACTCAGTACTGGTGAGGCTGTACCTTGAATACTGTGTTCATTTTTGGGCCTCACTAAAAGAAGGTCATTGAGGTGCTGGAGTGTGTCCAGAAGGGCAACAAAGCTGGTAAAGGGTCTAGAGCCCAAATCTTGTGAGGAGTAGCTGAGGGATGTGTGATTGTTTAGCCTGGAGAAAAGGAGGCTCATGGGAGACCTTCTTGCTCACTGCAACTCCCTGAAAGGAGGTTATAGCGAGGTGGGAGTTGGTCTGTTCTCCCAAGTAACAAGTGATAAAACAAGAGGAAATGGCCTCAAGCTGTGCCAGGGGAGGTTTAGGTTGGCTTAGGAAAAACTTCTTCCCTGAAAGGGTTGTCAAGTCCTGGAACAGGCTGCCTAGGGCAGTGGTGGAGTCCCCATTCCTGGAGGCATTTAAGACATGTAGATGTGGTGCTGAGGGATATGGTTTAATGGTGGACTTGATAGGTTAATGGTTGGATTCTGTGATCTTAGAGGTCTTTTCCAACCTAAACAATTCTAGGATTTTAAATCTAAAGTAAAATAATGAAAATTTAGTATTTCGCTAGGGGAAAAGGAAGAAATGTAAGCATAATAAGCAATATCTTCAGAGTATCAATTTACCTGTCATGAGGGTGACTCGGGGTTAGCCATGATTAATTTATAGTATTGGCTAGTTTATCTTTTGGGTGATGGTAAAAAAGAAAATACTGCTTCCACTGAGACATGGAAAGTTGTTCATACAGTAACCACTCACAAAAAAAGCTTTCATGGTAAATGCTTAAGTTTGTTTTAATGAAATACATCCATGAAAATGTCTTAAGTTCTGACATACATAAAAAACCTTTTCAATTTTTAAATAAGTGCTTATTTATCCTCTCTTCATGCTTTACGATTCATTCAGCTTATGTCTATGTATTACTAACTGGAGGCAGTAAACTACTTCACCAAAAATAGCACAAGGGCCATACTGGTTGAAGTCCATAAACTTCTATAAAATACTCTTAACAATACTTTGAACACAGATGCTGCTTAATTTGACATCTGTTCCTTTGATGGATCATTTAGTGGTCTTTTAATTGAAGGATAATAATTTGTAAAGTTTATTTTAAAATAATAAATTTGCTTGTATGTATAGTGGAATACAATTCATACTCCTAATACTGCCTTTTCTCTGCCTTTGCAGTATCTCTAGGAATAGGTGCTTGTTTAAGAAACACTACTACTACTAATGTAGAATCCCTGCACAATTTTGAGAGCAGGTTAAAAATAATGCTTGGGTCTTAATTTAGCAAGCACTTGAAAATTGGTGTGGTGTCAACTGACTACAGAGAAATGCATCGCTTAAGATTAAACATGTGATTAAGAAATTAATCAAAAGCCACCAGTGCTTCCTGGGCTTAGTTATAGCAGGGAGGCAGAATGGTGAGACACAGGCCCAGGCTGCCCAGAGAGGTGGTCATCTCCTGTCCCTGGAAATGTTCTAGGTCAGGTTGGATGGGGGCTCTGAGCAACCTGCTCTACTTGCAGATGTCCAAGCTTGCTGTAGGGGGATTGGACTAAATGGCTTTGAAAGGTTCCTTCCAGCCCAAACCAGTCTATAATTCTATGATAAGTGGAAAGTAAAGAATAGTGTTAACCATTGGTCCCCGTTTGTTTTGGTCTATTAATTACAGGTAGAAAGTATTGAATGCCTTTGCACTAAAAGTACAATATGGCCATTATTCAAAATGTATGTGTAGCAAGATCATATATATCAAGAAAATCTTGGCTTGTGTCTGACATTAAGTATATTCTCTCTGCAAAATATCAATTGTATAGATGTCTACAGTAAGAAATAATACTGGGGCAGTAGCCGGTCTAGAATGTAAGTCGGTGCACTCTGTTTTTACCAGGTTTAAAAAACATGATTTATTGATAATGTTCACTAAACCAGAGTAATTTAATGCAGAGTATTTTCAGTCTCTTTTTAAAAATTCTATATGATATCCAGCATGCTGCTCTTCTCCCATAAAAGTTAGGTACGACATTAATCTTTCATGTATATGTAAAGTGTTGAAATGAGATGGAAATTTATACGCTCACTCCCCAAGAATAATTTCCTAAGCATTAACCTGGCCAGAAATGACTAAATGCAACCAACAAAAACTTTTCTGACATTATGATTTGATGCAATTGTTGCATAAAAGGCTATGCTCCATTAAAATAAATGTCTTTCTCAGTCATTGTAACTGCAGTATGGTTCCTAAATGAATGAAGATGTTAACTATAAAACAGTCCTCACTCCACCTATAGTCCTGGAAATACCAAATGCACAAACAGAACGCTGGCTTTTTGATCCTGCAGCTTTCCAAATCCAAAGGGTAAAAGCTGCAAGCAGTGGGGAAAAGAGAAATTTTTTTTTTTAAGTTTTTTTTCCCCCAAAACTTTTTAACAATGCCTGACCACAAGTCAAGGACTCACTGATAAGACATTTCAGTTTTAACTTCATGAGCTATTTTTGACATTTTGTATGGGTTTAGGGTGGCTTTGGTTTTGTTTTGGGTGTTGGTTGTTTTTTTTTTTCCCTCTTTGTTAGTTTTGTTTTCCTGCTTCACACAGTAAGATTTTGCTAGGTCATGTGGATACTGTACTCCTCTACAATCAGGGGTTTAAGGGGACATATGCAACTCATTATCCTGGCAGTAGCTTGCATCATTTCCTACTTGAAAAGATAAAAAGAGCTCTAGAGTTTTTCTGCTCCTGACTTCCATTTTATCTTCCTGTTACATAACCTGTTTGACAGGTAAAGCAGGAGGAAGTGCTGTCTCCATCAGAATTTTTTTAGCTGTTGGTAAGTGATGCATTGTCATGATTTTTAAGTGAACTTCTGTTTTATCACAAAAGCTTTAAAGGATGGTTTGTTTTATGATGGCTACGTGGAGAGAGATACCCTTCACATTCTCACATTTTAATCCATCCCTCCTGGCTTTGGCTTTTCAAGACTTTATTTCATTCAGATGTAAAAGATAATGTCCCGCCATCAATATTGAAACTCTGTGCTTGAATGCTGGTGTAATTGACTTAAAGTTGTTAAAATTCAGGGAATCATCAATATGTACCTCACTTAATCAATTTTTTAGAAACACAGAATTGACAGTTTAATGAGAGAAGCTTTCCCAGGATCACAGTCCCCTCCTCTTCATTATGAGAATCAGCTTTACATTAAAGAAACAGTAAATCCGATTTGCTTTCCCTTTTGTGAAAGACTGAGCTGTCCCAGGTGTGACCTTTCTTTTTGCTGGCTGAGGAGGACAAGTGCTAAGAAATGAGATAATCAATAAGCACTGTTTTTGTATTGTTCATCTTAAGTACATTTGGGCACATTATGTGTTTTTCTTAGTGTTTCCTCCTTTGCTAGCCCAGCCCACTACTGACAGAGCCAAGCAGCTATTCAAGGTCAGGCAGTTCCTTGGTTTCAAACTTTTCTTTGGCAATTCTCCCATTGTCATTTGAATTAGCCTTAGCTCATCAACATAGCTTTTAAAAATGCCACCAAGATCCTGGTTTAACGAACTGAGAAATGAATGTGTTGACCTTACAGTTTTAAAGGGGAAGACAGTATGGTTTTGCTCCTGGCCTCATTGGTCTCACTGTGGAATAACACCTTCAAGTAAATGTATTTTTCCACAGCTGCACTCCCAGAGTTTGAGGATCTCTCTCAATTAAATGAAGTATTGTTCTTTTGGAACTCAAATGTCTTGGAGTAGGTTAACTGAGTAGTGTAATTTACTGGAGACTTTCTATCAGGTCATTGAACTTTTAAGCTGCGTAAAAGTCAGTGAGTTAGAATCCCACAGTGAAAGATTATTTCAATATTTGTATTTGAATATTACCTAAATCTGAGGATTTCACAACTTCTTACCTCTTATTTTCTGACAAAGCACTCGAGCACTCTTACACAAGGATCTTCTCTGACTGTAGTGGCGATGATTGTAAGGGAAGGAGAGGGAAAATATAAAAGTAAACAAAACCAAAACATACTTCAGCTCACCAAGAGAGAGACAGTAGCGTAACTTCGAAGAAAAAGTAGGATTCTTGTCTCTCAACCCTGGGCTTAGCTGCTGGGCATGCATTCTGATCCACTCTGGGGATCATTTGAACGTACTTGCCCCATCTCTTGTCTCTGACCTTGTGTTAATTGGACATTGCTACTGATGCTCATTTCCTAGGAACCTTTTTACTTTATTCTGATTTGTAGAATCTGATGGGAGGGAACATTGTGGTACCAGAAGGGATCACCTGAGTAAGTATTGACACTGCTGTATACACTTTAACTGAAGAAAATGGGGAGTTTAGGTAGCTTTTGCATAAAGCAGTCAGTAAAAACCAAAACATAACAAACCCTTAAATTAATTTCAGTGCAGCCTGCCTGTTCTCTGTGCTTGCAAACTCACATGGTGACTGCCCATGCTGGGACGAATTGAGCATGGTGTATTTCATGTTTAGGAAAGTATGAAAATACATGATTTAATTCCATTCATTCAAATTTGAAGTTCAGTAAGGTGTGTACATGCTGGCATAATTGCTTGACTGTGGTGTGCAAACCTCTCTTTTGCTTCCTATCCCTACTCATGATGTGATTTGCATAATAATTCTTTAAATTCTGGGCTGTGAATATTATCTCATTAACATAATTACCTATTTTCTTGTTTTGTGAATTATAATAGATAAGTAATAATAGTCTGAGCTTATTATCGCATTTTCTTCTGTGCTTTGTATTCACAGTAAACAGACTGAAATGTGATTTTGTTAATTTTTTTTAATTTTAAAAGGAGGGATTATTCAAATAGCACAATGATTATGTGACCCATTTGTGCACATGCAAAACACCCAAGAGATTCCAGCTATGGCCTGCAGCATCCTTTAAGGCACTTACCTGCAATCTTGGCCTTCATTAAGGCTTCCTCATCACAAGGAACTAGATTTACTGTATTTGGACGCCACAAGGTGCATTAAACACCAATTTTATCCTTTAATTTCAGGAAATTAAAGCCAGATGATTAAAGGATTTTAGTCCCTGCAGAAGCAAGTCTAAGGTTCCTATGCTATTTGTGGAGAAAAGTGTGCTTACATTAAAAAAAAAAAAAAGTTTAATTGCAGCTACAATTTTCTGTAAATATTTAATGTCTAAATTATTTGTATTGGCATAGATAATCTCCTAGAATCCAGTGAAACAGCTTTTGCTTATAGAAGGTTTTGTGTATTTGCAGGGTTCTTCTACAAAGAGAACTTCTTTTCAGACAGATCTTTTGAGCTGATTTCCTATTTTTAGCATAATAACGTTTGCCTTATAAATATCAATGCTGGAATATACAATATTTAACCGGGGAACCAAGTAGGACAATTATACCTTTCAATTAGATCTGAATACATTTTGTCTTAATAAAACTTTATTTCAAAATGCTTTGAAAGTTTTAATGTTAAAGTTGCTCTTACGCAAGTCTATGCAAGGAGCTCCTAAGGTGGTTTTGAGATATCTAAAACATTGCTTTTTCCTCAAAAGTATTAAATTTAATTAGGTAAACTCCCTGGAACCTAAGTAAGGTTT
>JANIJG010009247.1:0-39380 GCA_024611175.1 Megaceryle torquata | reverse complement strand
TGAGGCAGGCGGGGCGTAGGTGGCTTGTTTTATTTACATTCCTCACCCGCTGTTGTGGTTGGTTGTTTTTTTGTTGTTTGTGGGGGGGGGGGGGGGGGGTGTTTTCGGTTTTGTTTGTTTGGTTTGGTTTTGTGTCGTTTTGTTGGTTTTTTTTTCAAGAATTTAACATAGCAAAGACAGAAATAATCCCGAGAAAACTCAGTGTGGGCCCCAGCCCTGAGAATAACCTGAACATTAGATTATGATCTAAGGAATCTTGAATTTGTTTGTGCTCAAGGGCACTGTTTCAGCAGAAGGGTCGACACTGCCTTTTCTAAACCATCAGCCTGATGGCCAGAGTCCTCCCTGGGGTGAGAGGAGTTGTGAATTGGGGCTTTTCAGGGCAGGATAGATGAATCCCATGATTGCGTGAGTGCTCTAATCACAGAGTCAGTTGTTATATAGAGGGAAATGGGAAGCCAGCTTCTCCTCCAGCTATGTTTTAATAAAACATAAGTTTTGAAGGAAAGATCACAGGAAAATATTTTCATAAAAAGAATCAGGGTGTAGATACTGAGTGGATGGAGGCATCTCTCAGACAGCCCTGGGTAGTGCCCTGTCTTTAGAGGTAACCCTCAGGTAGAGCCTTTGCTTTAGAGGGAGGCAGAATTTCAGATTTGGTACAAACTTCATTTCTATTCCCTGTTAATTCCAGTCAGCTTATGTGGAGGTCAAGGTATGCTGTGCTGGCTATGTTCCAGGTCACCCAGGTGTTCTCTGCATGTACACTATAGGAAAGTTGCGCTTTTAAAACATGATTCTGGATACCTGATTCTGGATACTATGATTCCTGATACTGGTAGGGGACCAAGGGCTGAAAAATGTGATGTTGGAGCACCAAAGTTTTTTGAGCATCAGAATCCTCTATAGGATTAGGCCATAAACCATATCAATCAGTGTCTGTTTATTCATAATAGTTGGTTTCATATTAATACCAATACTTAATATCTGCTGGTAATTGTTCTCTCAGTAGAGTTACTGGTTCATTTTTATTTTGTATCACAAAGGACAGCACAGGAAACTGTTGGATGGCATATTATTTATAATGAAAATTCTCACTGTGTTTCCCATTAGAAGTTGTAATGGCTAGCATGGCTAAACACTCACGTTGGTTTGACTCTTGTGGGATATAAGGCTAGAATTATATATTTTTTTAAATGGAATTTAACTACATTAAAATGAAAATACATATTAAATTTTTGATGTTTTTTAGGAAAACTGTAATTATGCTTATTTCTCCTTTAAAAATAATTTACCTACTTGCAAACTTCCAAAATCAGGGGACAATATATTTCTCAAAAAAAAGGTGGCAACATGTCTAGTGCACAGATTTCCTCTACTGTGGCAGAACTGACTACTTTTGCCATGTATAGGATGTATGGGCACAGTTCAGACAGTCTGTCCCATTCATGTTTCCTTCCCCAAACCTGCTTGATGTAACTGAAGAGAAGGTTACAAAGCTGCACTGGAAGCCTTCCACTTGTGATCTGCATCCTACAATATGGAATATTCTAAATATCATGGGCTTTCCCTAGCTAACAAGCTGGTTATTCTGGCTATGCATGAAGATACAGATTTGGGTCTTAATTAACATCTGTAGTTTAATCAAATCATTTATGATCCTGAGAAATCTTAACTGTAGACTTTCTGGTTTTTCTGATGACAGACAAATACCATAAACAGAAAGTAACTAAAATAATGGTTTAATACATAAAGCATTTGCACCAGCTATCACTGTGGTAACTTTTGTGGAAAACTGGGAATTATGAATATTTTTTTTTCAGTATCTGATGAAGATTTTAAATAGTTACGAGTAATATATTAGGGACCTCACAAAAGATTTTGGTGTTTTAAGTTTAAACAGCATCCTACTTAATTTTACAGAGGCTAACCCTCCTGCAGTGACAGTGCTGTAAATCTCCAGCCAGGGTCAGTTTTATTATAAAAGAAGTTGACCCAAAAGAGAAAATCTGGATTAAATTGCTGTGAAAGTGGATTGGCCTGTTTAGTCTGGTGACCTAGTGAAACAGTGCAGGACTTTATAATCTTAAATGCAGACAGGTCTTCATTGTTGAAGGAAGCAGGAAGTTTAAGGAGGGCTGTAATTGCATATTCTTTAATAAGAAATATAATTGTTGCTTTCTCCAAACAGATCTCAGACAGCTTTTAATAGTGAGCACGAATTGAAAAGCCTCTGAAACACACCCTTCTACCCTAATTTGTTCATCTACATTGATATATTCTAATGTATTTACACCCTCTAAAAATATAGTCCACGTAGAACATTTCTGACATGCAGCATTCCTTACTCTTCTTTTTTCTTTTTTTCAATTGACTATGATGTAGAGAAATATAATGGAGCAAGATTCAGTAAGAGAAAAAAGGTTCAATAGATGTGTTTCTTTTGATACTTTGAAGTTTCAGTCTTAAAATAAGGCCTTATCATTGGCATGATTATAGTGGTCAGTCTTTACTGCAATGTCAAGACCATGTCATCTTTCTATTCACTGAAATAGTTCCACTTGTGCAGTATGTTTTAAAATCCCAGTATTGTATTTTGTTTCAAGAAACTTCAAATTAGGAAAGTACATTTGTGAAGTAAAATTTTCTTTGCTGAATTCAAGGGGATCACATTTTGTGTTAAACTTTTACCAACATAATTCTTGGTCACTATGAGGAATGAATGATTTGTTTAGTTTTCATCGAACTCCCTCAATCTGTAAATCTAAGCAAAATCACGCCATATGTTGGAAATGAGTTCAGTAGTGACTGTGCTTCAGCAGCTGTGCTAAATTTGTATTGTTCTGCAGCGCCACGGACAGCTTTATTTCAGGACAATTGACATCACAGATAGATATTAAATTACTTTTATTCCCATTGAGTATAATATTTTAAAAGCCTTGAATTCTTCTTCCTGTGAAATGTGAAGTTAGGAAAACACTGCTTTTCATCCCAGGAGATTTGCCTTCAGTTTTTTGTAGAAAGATACACCATGGATAGTGGATTTGTAAGATTCTCCATGGTGACCTAACTCCGGAGTAATCATCTCAAAAATGTTAAACGTTTCAAGTTATTTTTTGGGGGTTGTTTGTTTTTGTGTGGGAGTTTTTGTTGTTGTTTGGTTGTTAGTTTTTTTTTTTTACTGGAAAAAAAAAGTGCTGCATTCTGTTCTAACATTCTCTTCTAAATTTGACATTGGCTTTAGGATATAAATGCTCATCTGATAGTAACTAGTGTGAGTTCATCAACTCCTTTTATATCTTCCACTCATCAGTCACCCCCTGATAAAGGCTTCACTTGCTCAGGTGACCTATGTCTGAAGTACTTCACTTTTGTCCCTGAGGAATATTCAATATCACCTATCTGATAAAGGAGGAGTAGGACAGTCTGCAGTATCTACTTAAGATATTTATACAACTGGGGTTTAGAAAGACATTTTATTAAAAAGGATGTCTGAGGAAAGAAGAAAAGGACCACAACTGTTCATCTTAGTTCATATGATCTGCCTTTTTAAAACAACATATCGAGGTAAGTTGTATTCGTGCAAGCAGAAAAATGAAATAATGGCTTGCTACTGCTTGGCAATATTCATGCAGTGAGTCAAGTCAACAATACTGAGGTTGAGAAGAACACAAACCAAGGAGGTTGCCCATGCAAATGATACATCCTGGTTGCTTCCTCATGAACTCTTCCATGAAATCTTGCTGCACCCATCTTGATTGCATATGCTGATCCTGGCTTCTTAATTGACTCATAACAGATTTATCTGGATTTCCAACTTCCTCTTCTCTTTAGAATGTTAATTAAAAGAAAAATTATTACACTTAAGATATTCTTGACAATAACAGAGTTTTCTGCTAGAGGTATTCAGAGCCAAATTTTGCTTTTATTTATATGGGAATATTTAAAACCAATGGAGTTGAGTCTGTTTTGTGCTAGGGACCTTTTGATACCAACATAGTAAAAAATGGCCTTGGCAGGACTGGAAGACAGTTAATATAATATATTCTCTAAATTTTACCTCATACAGTAAAATTGAGAAAAAGCCCCCAGCTTTTAGAATAAAATACATATAACAGGTCAAAAGCTGGTTTATTTGGATGAAAATGAGCCAAGAAGTGCTCATGCAGACTTGTATATTCTCCCTTTCTTCCCCTAAATCAGTCACTGTCACTATTAGGCCTGCAGAAGTAGGGAAAGGAGGACTTCAATATTCTCTGTATTGAGTATGTAGCTTTTGAGTCATGTCCCTAGCACAAACATAATTATCCTTTGTTATTTCTTAAGCCAGATGAGGAGTTTGTTTATCTTTACTCAGGATTTAGAAACTCTTAAATAATAGTTATGGTTTTTTCGTCATACGGTCAAAATGAGATTTAATTAAAGAAGAAGTAGAATGAAAATGCTCTTCTTCCTTCTTTTTAAAAACTTCATTCCTATTGTGAACGTGTAGAGGACTTTTGTGTGTGTGTGGGGGGGGGGGTTTGTTTTGTTTTGGTTTTGTTTCTCCTTAGCAAGGCACTTTGTAGTTACACTGTTGTTTGGTACCCCACAATATTGTTGTTGGTGATTTGGGGTTCTTTTATATTCAGTAGATTAAATCATACTATCCTATTTGGGATCTTCCCACCATTACAGCTTTTGCCACCCATAACCTTATTTTATGATCAAAGGGGAAATAAAGGGAAAGCAGTAATGTTAATAGACTTTCCCATGCAGTCTCTCTGGGAATGGTCTTTTTTATAAGTGTCTTGAACTTGACCTCTTCAGCAGGCCCAAAGGTCCAACACACATTTTTAAAGTTGCATTTAAATTTTAATATTTTTATTCTGTGAAGCCATTTAAAACCTGGCCCTCAAAACACAAAGCATAAATCTTTCAGGACAGTCATACAGTAAAATTGATGTGTGCGGAAGAGAAGTTCCGGAAAACCCCTAAAGCTCTGTTCCTTTGCTTTTCATGTTGTTTTATAGATACGTTCCCTGCAACACTACCAAATAATCAAACAAAATCCAATGAATAATATTGTGATTTCATCACTCTGGCATTTGAACTTGCAAATACAATTTAGCAATGAATTAGGAGAGGAAAAGTTTTGCATTGCCCCACCCGCATTATAAAAATGTTCTTCAGAGCCAAACATTTGAGGCATTAGAAAGATTTACAGTAATAAGTAGCTATAATGAACTTGGGAACAAGGGAGTCTTGTAAGAGTTTCTCAGAATGAGAGAGAAGTTTTGTAAGCAATTCCATCAACACTAAATAAATATTTAGGAAGGTTGTCTTCTCTTAGTGAGTCTGTATAATAATTGTAGTGCTAATAGGAGGTATATGATTTGGGTATGAGAAGATACCTATCTCTGAGTCCATACAACTTGTCTGTGTGGGTGAATCTAGTTCTCATTAAAGGTACTGGTTTGACTGTCCTGATTGCTGCAGTCTTCTTTCCATGAAAATAAGTCAGCTTTGTCACCAGCTGTGCAAGGTTTCCAGCCATCCCTCAGTTCATCTGAGGGCAACCTCTTCTGTCCGCAATCTTTCTTTCGCGATGGTCATCCAGGTAGACAGATGTGACAGGTCTATTTGATAATATACTCAGAAAGACCAGGTGTTAAATGATTGAACTTGACCTGTACATGGGAGTCACACCATTGCCCATCACTGGAATGCCAGTGTGCACTCCCCAAGCTTGGTAACATACACAATTCCTGTTTAATTTTCCTTTTGTTACTTGTGCAACTTTCCTAGCTCCAATTCCAGAGAAGACTGAGGAACAGGAAAGGGAACGCATGAGGGGCGCTGGCAAGAGTGGCTACCGGTCACTTCTGGCATGTCTGACAACACTCCCATTCAGTCTCCTGCTGCAAAGGGAGTGGCTGGGATGGAGTGTGACCTCTTGTTTGTTTTGGCTTCCATGCATACAAGGCTGAGCAGATGATGAGGCTGAGCTGAGGATGAAGGCACAGAAACAGGGAATCCCGTTGAAATTGCTGGAAAAAAAGTCTCATTAACTTAATGAGATTTGGAACATTACAAGGGAACTCCAGCTGGAACCAGATCTGAGCCTGAGTGCGAAACATTCCTGAATATGCTACCACAAAGTTGTTTCAAGGAGAGTATGTGCTCAGACATACAAATAGCTAGATTCTGATCTCGGTTAACGCCAGCGTGAGTCTCTTGACTCACATAAACTGTACTCAGAGGACTAGCCCTGAAGACTATACAATGAAGACACACACATGCCACAGGAAACTGTGAAAGGAGGGTGGAGCTAGGAAGATTCAGCCACACACCTTGCTGGAGCACCTTAAGACAGGTAGACCTGGCAGCTGTTGGCTGAGACAGGATTTTCATCCTGCATAATCACTACTTTCCATAATTAAGTGCAGAGTCTGACTGGGTTCACACTTCACTGTGCTGTAGTCTATCTATGCTCAGATCCTCAGTATCAGACTTCTTGCCCAGCTCTCTATCAAATAGACTTGAATTCAATTTCTTTAAGATACATAGCTTAGCTGCCATTGTTGTTGGGCTTCTCAGGGGTAAGAATATCTGAGTATCAAAAAGATGGAGAAGAAACAGATTCTCCCTTCAGCATAATGCAATCAGGCAGCAGGCTGGGCTCAAAATAGCTGGAGGAAGTGCTGAATGACCCAAGTGATGACAGGCTTGGTGGCATTCTCCTGCATGTATAGAAGACACTTGTTTTGTCCATATGCCTCCATACTGTAGCTGAGAAAATACTGCAGTGTTCTCCTGGAGTGGTATTCAGACTGTAAGTTTAGTCTGAAGGGGAAAGCCGGTCTGTTTCATTCTAGTTTATAAACTTCTGAAAAATGTCAGTAGAATAAAGATCTCTACATTAACTAGTCCGTATTCTTTTCCATCTCAAAGTACCGAAAGCTCTCACTTCAAGCAAAGTTTATGTGAGTTTTCCTGGAATAAGAATAGGCCCTTGATAGAGCTTTGACTTGTCACCAATTTAAGAGTGTTTTCATTATTTTCTGATTACACACCCAGCATTACCAAATTTAACTTTTCTTTATTAAGTAATTTAATACTCGAAGCTCACAGAAAACTTAACATGTCATCCATCTCTTTCATTTTAACTGATTCAAAGCAAACTCCATTTCTTAAAGTAGATTTTTTTTTTCACATTGCACATCTGAACTTGCAGTGAGACTAATACAAAACAAATAAAAACTTTCTTTTTTGAAACTTTTGAACAAGTTAAAACGCATCCAAAACTCTATTTGCAGTAATTGATACTAATTAAAATGCTGAAGCTGCATTAACAAGAAATGAAAAGGAGTATTTTGGGTCTTATCTTTTGCAACCTGAATGTCTTTCATGCTCAGCTTTTCATAAATGCGGAAATATTATACCTTGTATTATTTCCATGGAAAATGCTATTGCTGTTTGGCATTTTATGGGGTGTGGTTTATAATTTTATTAACACCATCTGTTGTTTAAAAGATAATATAGAATGTTTAAAAGTTACCGAAAATGCTGGTGTACACAGAATCAGGAGCAACATTTGCAGTTTGCTCTTTGCCTGGCAATTTATCTGCACATAAAGCTGATTCACAGTAAAGCCAGTTGAATTTAACTCCTTATGGTTCATGCGATGCTTTAAATACCTCCACTGGACTATGCATGAAACACTATTAGCATCATGAACACATTCTGTATCTGAAACAGCCTTTGCTGCCAGATCTCCTAAAAAATGCTGAAGGGTAAGGAGGGAAATGGGAAATTAAAGGCTGTATTATGAAAGGACTAAAGACCCTGAAGATCACCTTCAAACAGAATTACACATCTTTAAAAGGGTAAGGCAGGCCAGCAAGATGAACAAGGAATGGATTTGTTTGTGTGACTTATGTTCCTGCTAGAATCGCTTAGACACTTCTAAAGGCAAAAAAAAGAGTTTTTAATTACCGAATAAACATTTTCTTATTTTCTGAAGCTGAATGGAAACACGACATCATGGGCAGGTGGTTTTACACATTTCACTCCACCCACAGCCTGAGAGCAAAGACAGTTAAAATACAAAGGCAGGAGAGGTCATAAATACAGGAGGTAAGGGATGCTTGAGTGAACTTGGAGAAAGATCAGTGATAAAAGACGAGGAGAGATGCCTGTGGTTGGCCTGCGTCTTCACCAGGTGGAGAGCTATTTCAGTTTTGCTTAACAGGCAAACCATCATGGCCTTCTCTGATCTTTGTCTGTTACCTAACTGCTTAAAATAAATAGCCAGTTACATTTAGGGACAAAAGAGAGACAAAACGCTATTGGATATGAGTTTGCCCGTCACAATTTGACTTTTCTGGATTTATGGGGAAAAGACAATTGCTCTTTTTTGCTAGAGCTGTATAAAAAGATACTTTCCATCATGATCCCACAACATAAAATCCATAGCACTTTGGCTTCCAGCTACAGAATTCCTATCTGAAGAATATGCTGAGGAGGACAAGTCCCCCAGTTACCAAGGAATGGAAAAAATATGTCAAGAAAAGGTCTATCAGACTGTTATTGGCTGTTGACACAAATATTTTGGACTGAAAAAACTGTACTTCAAACTAATAAGAATCCAGATGACAGACAATTTATTTAACTCAATACCATAACTTTAACTATAAGGAAAAATGGTCTAACGTAACTATTCCAGGGATAAAAAAATGTTACAGCTACTCTTGTACAGTATTCTAGGGTAAAAAAACAAACCATAAACAAACAGACAAAAATTCCAGCATGGGTGCATACACTTTATCTTGGAATTAGGCTGATTTTTATTCTAGAATAATTATTCCACTCACAATGTAGAGTAATTATTCCCAAATAAAGTTGTTTTTTTTTTTTTTTTTAATTGCAATGAAGTGTCCACAGGGAGCTATCACAGAGCAGTTATCCCAGAATTGCTATGCTGCTTAACTTCCCCTATGTAGACAGGCCTTGAGAAGTCATATTCAAAAGAAGATCAAGAAGAAAAAAAATAATTTGTCTGTGCATGTGTTAAAGCATAAAGTTTGTGTGCTAGAAGTTATACATTGTAATGTAGATGCTGTAAACCACACATTTATCCCAGGAAGGTACTGTGTAATAGAAGCAGAAAAAGCTTTTGCAGAAACTTGTAATAGGAATTCACGCCTTTTCATTTCAAAGTTACTTTCAAATATTTCAAATTGAGCTTTTGTCTTTATTCAATGCAGATGCACTGTTTATGGTATTCCCTCTATGGATCTGCTGGGAAGATGTGATTAACAACAATGTTCAGTCTTGGGGAATAGAGTAGCCCTGGCACAGTACTGGGGCCTAACTCCTTAAATGAGCTGAAATACTCAACCTTTGGCATTTACCTCAACAATGTTAAACTCAAGGGTGAGAATGAGGAGTGTTTTATTAGCTGAGCTGGTGCACCTCCTATTATATTAATACTTTACTGAGATGCATAGTGTAGTCCACCCTCTCTTTTGTTTTAGGCTGAGTGTTACACAGCTGTAATTGTATTCATTATATTTAGGTCATGTTTTCTTGTTCTTGGAACTTGTAAATAAAACCCACGAAACCTATTTATAAGTCACATAAGACTCCTGGAGTTTGTGGCCTGGACAGGAAATTGACTATCCATCCTCTTTGTGTCACTCTCAACTTCCCTAACTATGGTGACCAAGACAGGATTATCTCCTCTGACTCCTGTCATCCTAGTGAAAGAGGTACCCTTATGGTATTCTGGAGTGTCCTATTTTATCCCTGGGACATACTGTGTGATGTGCTGTTGGACTTGTCCCCACTCTCACAATTGCTGTGGTATCCCTGGCAAAGGCCTTCTAACACTAGGTCCTACGTGTGGGTCTCACCAATACGCAAACATGTTGCAGTATATGGCCACTTGCATGATTTGAGAAGGCAGGGAGGGGCAACACACTGTTCAAGCATGAGGTAGAAAATTCTAGTTCTGTTTGGAGCATAAAACCAGGCTGACCAGGCGTCATCTCTGTGGGCCAAGGCCTCTTGACAGGCACTGGTGTTAACTCCATGCTTGGTGCACAGCACCTGGCTGGTGAGAGCTGCTGCTGCCAAGGCCAGGTCTGATGTGTCTCAGCTTCTTTGGGTAGGTATCACAAGCCAAATGATGCTGCAGTGGCCTCCCAGGCAAGGAACAACTGACTCTGTGCCTGTATTTTTGGGAGAGGTGGAGAAGCACCACTGTGTTTTCTTTTGCTTTTGCTTTTTTTGCCCGGAGTAAACAGGTTGTCTATCCCAGGGCAAAGGCTGGTAGGTACTGTCTTCTGGAAGGTCACCATGTAGCCTTCCCGAGATTAGGGAAGAGCAGCTGATTGTTTGCAAACCCACTAGCCTTCAAAATCCAAGCAACTGTGGGGGTAGAGGGAGTTCTATAAGGTCTCTGCCAAGCCTTGCCATGACCTTAGGTGCTGCCTCAGTGGACATGGCTCCGGCTAGGGGAGAGCCATGTGCAGTGCCATCTGGGCCCATGCTGGCGAGGTGACCCTCCCTCCGGCACTCCGGCTGCAGACACCTGTGCCTCTGTTTGCCTCCAGAGCCCCAGCCCCTGTTCCTCTCTCAGATCTCACCCCAGGAATTGCTCAGGCATCTCCCTTTGTCTATGCTGTCTATGGACAACAGTGACAAGCTGCTATCTGTCCACCCCAGCTTGTCCAGAGCTCAGCAACATGCACAGTAGGGATGTAGATCTCTGTGCTCCCTGTACCAGGATGGCAGAGATGTCTGTGCAACCTCCTGGGAAGCTCACTCATCCTTGCAGCTACTCAGCGGGTATAGGCATCACCAGGGACTGGCTTGTCTCCTGCCACCACAGGCTCTTGCAGATCTCCACAGCTGCCCCAGAAAAAGTGTGGGGGGGAGAAGTTTGCCGTAACATGCCTTTGATTTCACTGAATTTGAGAGGACATTGTCAGCAAGTAGGAAAAAATAATATACAAATAATCAATATTGAGAAGAATCTCACAAATCCTGTAGGAATAATTTTCTCAATATGTGAATACTCTTCCTAATTACTTGTTCAAGGAAATGCAGAAAAAACCCCACCCATGAAAAACCAGGGTTGGGAGGGGTTGTTTGTTTTTGTGAGTCTTCTTGCTCTTGCTGTGTTTTCATCTTGCTCAGCGGGACTGCCAGACCCTTCTCTTCACTTTCTGCTACTTCTTCTTTGTGATCTGGATGCAAACAGTAACTGCAGAAGCATTTTAATTTTTAAAAAAACATGTTACTGATTTTTATTTTTTTTTTTTTAAGAATTGTCAGTAATGTTTGGGCTCAACTTTGAGAGCTGGCACCAGATACTTGTTCCTATTGCTTTCAACTATTCTCAGTCAGGAAAATGAAATATTTGTGCTGATTCTGATAATCAGACTGTTCTTGCAGACTTTCTTAACTGTGATATTGTTTAGGGTAATCTTGTTATCCTTTACAAACACCATGAGAGGATGTCATAGTTAATGCCTTTGTAATAAATGGGGCAGTCTGTCCATGTGGAGGTATTCCCATATTGACTTGCACTTAATTTATGTTTATCATAGTTTTTCTTCCTGCAATCCTTATTGTTAACACTAGGAAAATTAGCTATACTACAATCCAGGCTAATTACTGTGTTTTAACACATTTTAAGAGCAGTGCTGTTTAAAACCATGTCAAGCAGGTGTCACACTGATGAGAATGTAACTCACCTTTTTAGTCTGTAGCACTTCTATTACTGTCCACTCAAACTCTTTTCTATTGTGTCATATATACCTCACCTTGTTATCAGGAGCCTGCCCTCAAAAGTCTGTCCATCAACTGTTGTGACTGAAATAATAAGAATGCTATTTAGCCATGATCTCCCTTGTCTTGTTTTCCCTTCACTTTAAGGTTTCTCTGCCACATCTTTTCAAATGTAAAACACAGAAAACGAAAAATCAAATAAATGTTTTTCTTCGTTTTAAAGCTTGTTTCTTTTTGTTCTGCTAGAGGTAAGGGAAATATATTATTCTGACCCCTGAAAAGTCCAGGTAATGCACAGACCTGCAAGATATGTTTGCTGTGGTTTTACCTTGCATGACTGAGGGAAAGGTCTTTTCCTTCCAGTGTATTCCCTGCATTTCTGTAAGGGGCTCATTTCGTGAATGCAACTTCTGCTGCGTTTCATGTCCCCAACATTCATTTGCAGCAATGTGCAAAGCAATCAACCTAACATCTCTGACTGTCCTGTTGCATCGAGAGGATTGTGGTTGATGTGTATGGAATGATCTTGGCCTCCCGAAGAGCAATATGAGGATTACCAACAGAGACTGTATTGATGTTATTGGGTTTTTTTCAGATAACCTTTTTGGTGTGAATTCTGTTTTAATCCTGAGATGAAACAGGCTAAGGAAACTCGACCTGTATTTTCATAGTGGGGAATAACTGGAGTGAAATAGGAGGGCAGGAATCCTGGAGTGATGTGCCTCATGCTATTCGTATCAGTTTTTAAATTCTCCTTTTGTCTCTTCATTTAAAAAAAAAACTACAACCATCCTTAATTAAACTGACCTGTTTTGCCAGAACAGTGTGTTGCCATGTAAAGCTACTGTCCCAGTGACAGTTATACAGGTCACCTGTGTAACTTAGCTGTGTGGGGACAGCATAGTCCCTATGGACTGTCAGCCATGGAGCTAAAAATGAGATTAACCTCTGCATGGCATCTCATGTAAAATAAAGTATATTTGTTTTGGTGGAATGTCCATGACCCCTTTATTCCTTATTACTCTTGATGTTTCACCTCCTGATACCAAGGTGTATCAGAGTATAAAAATAAGTCTCTTTTGTGCACTGGATATAAACAGAATTGATTTAAATGTGGCATTTCACTCTCAGACCCAACAAAAAGTCCCTTAAGGGTTTAGGTTTATCAAGTGTGTCAGCTTTACCCAAGACCCACGATGCTGACATCTCTGTATGATTCATAAAGAAACGTTCTGTTTACACATCAGCATGAGCCTCAAGAAGTAGAGTTTAGACACGGCTTAGAATATAGGACACAAATAGAATGTAAAAATAAATAAATAAATAGATAGATTTTCTCATAGCAGATACAAAGTCAGCAAGTGACACATGAATACATGTATTACTATCAGTGTTTCTGTCAGGCTCCCAATACAAAGCTTTTGTTCAGAGGCTTGTGACTCACCTATAAATGTTTACCAAGGTGACAAAATTGGCACCAGGGAGCTTGTACATAAAAAAGGAGGTTTTTCTAAGCAAACAAGTTATCAGAAGAATAGTTGTTCCATCTTAAAGTTTTGTAAAATGATGTAGGTAATTTCTACTCTGAGGTGTAGTATCCTAATGCAGAACATCCATAGGACTGCAAACAACAAATGCAGAAATGGGCAGTTTTGCAGTTAATTTTTTTACTTTTTTTTTAAACCAAGTTTGGGTCAAAACTCATTTCAAAGACAAAAATAACCATCTTTAAAATACTTAAGTATAACTAAAGCATAATTTTCCTGTTTTTTGAGGAAAAAAAAATGTTATAATAAATCTCAAAAGCATTATTTCACTTGGAAACACATTTGAGAGAACTGCATGTTCTTGGAAGTGTAGTCACATTAGAAGTAGTTCATTTAAATGGTTCTAACTTTTAGAAGCACGTTAAGTCTGCAGTATCTATTCATGTAAGGTAAAATTGCAGACTGAAAAACTTGTAGATGTCTGATAGTGCAGAAGTTATGTTATTATAAATCAGTCTTTTCTGTGGTTAAATGATAGGGTGGAGAAGGTTTAGGGTGAAGCCAGTAACTATCTTTCCTCTCCATCTAATTTGAGGCAACATTAAAAGATGACTGAGAAAAGGATTTTCTTAATTTTACAGAAGCTCCACAGCTCTCTGAATTTAGCTGCTATTTTTTTCTTTTTTTTTCCCCCACAAACTTTCTGGTAAAATGGACCTCCATTGACATAAATCAATGTGTAAGATACTGCCTTTTCAGAGGCAGCATGCTCTGAGACTGAAGAAGCAGGATTTCCAAGCTGCATCAGATGCTGTTTGGGAACAGAATCCTGCCTCTCTCTGCTCTGCCTCCCATATGTCAGCTGCTCATGTTGTAGGACACTAATGAACACTAATGGACCTTAATGATAAGGAAGTTCTGCTCAAACCAACAGTATAACATGAGGCAGCACCACTTTTCTCCACAGCAAGACAACAATCAGAATTGATGTGCAAATGGTCACTGGCAGATGCTTGTTAAAGATCGATGGCTTCTCCTTTATTTTTTTTTTTACCTTTTCTCTTGTTTTTTATTCCTTAACTTTTTTTTTTTTTGTCAGTCTTTGGTGGCTTTCTAATTTAGATGACAAAATGCAAGTAGGAAATTAATCTAATTGTAAGGCTGCACATTCACAATCCTCACTTTTAAAGAACAGCACATGGCAAACGTCTCCAAGTATCAAAACAATTTTATTTAGGTGTCTCTTTTTGGGAAACTGTAAGATCTGATTTGCCATGATCTGTGAATTTGCATCCAGGAACTCCCTAAGCCTTCAATTTCTATTTTTTTTTCTCCACCACTGCATATTTATTATTTAACTGCTGTGAAACATTTGGTCAAATAGTTAGATTATATTTACATTCCAGCAGTGATATGTGGCCTTGTTCAAGGTTTTTTTGCAAGCTGTTTTGTTTTTGTTAAATTAATAAGAAAAAGATGATTCTGACCCAGCAAGTTTATAATCAAAGCAGGATACAACAAGAGCCTGAGGCAGATGAATAGGCAGTAAACATGGCAAGAGAAAGAGGACTAGGAAAAAAGCATATTTTTTTCCATAAGAAATAGTAATTCCCACTCTTTACCTGTTTGGTCACTGTTTCTTCTGGGATATAGATTCCAGGAAAGACTATTTGTAAGTGAACGAGTCCTCCATCCTGCAAACACCTCTACAGGTGACTAAATCCATTTGCTTTAGGGGTTTGAGGCCCCAGGGTTTAACACTTTTGCAACTTCAGCCTCATATTTGATTCTGTCTAATGTCATGGTAACAAAATGGCAATCAGGAACTTACGCTTTTATATTTACAGTAACATTAAGTGATCATATGGGGACTCACAGGAAAGCATAACTTACTTTGAACCTCCTACCCTTTCCTCCTGTATGGCTTAAAATAAGTAGGCAGAGTTATCAAACTCTTGTCAGGACTTGTAACTTGTCTGCAATAACAAGGTTAACCAGCAATAGCAGCCTCTGCTCTGTGGTTGCATGCCAGTAAAACACTGACAAATTGAAAACTGTAATGAGAATAAACACATTATGAATATACCAAGCACATTGACACTTTTACACTAGGAACTGCGGTCATGGTAAGTTGCCTTGTCCTAACCAACCCCTGCCTTTTAAAATAGGACCCTATTTTAAACTTATCATGTGCTCTAAAACAGTGGCAATAAACACGTCATGTGTGCCATAATTCTAGGTTTTCAAGACATGGTTTAAAATGTCCTGTCTGCTTGGTGTATTCCTACTTCCCCCAGTAAAAAAGATTGAAAAGTTAATAACAAGAACAGTTTCATAAATGAAAACATAAATTGTCATGGAGCTCAATAGAGATATAATTTATAGGCAATCAGAATCTTCAAGCAATAATTGTTGTATTATTTTTGTTTGGGTTTCCATTTTGTTTGTTTGTTTGTTTGCTTGCTTGCTTGTTTGGATTGTTTCTTTTTTTTCCCCTGCAGATATGATTTGGCATGTGTTAATTAATAAAACATTCACTGAAAAGAATTTTCCAGCAATGAATTCTCCTAAAATGGGTCCAGTGTTGTTCTATAAATCACATAGAGGATTCTATGGACAGAAAAGTGTGACTTCCTGGTTTGGTATATAGTGCACATACATGTAATAAGGATGTGAAAGGGTGGGTTACTACACTAGGGCTGTGAGCTATAGGTCTAAATTTGTCTCTTTTCATGTAAAACTGGAGTGAATGGGGCTGATTCCCTTCCACAGCACATATTATTCTGGAGCATGGAGCAGCTCAAGTCGCAGGCAGTCGGTGCAGTGGGCAGCCCTGGCACGGAGAAGCACAGCTCTCAGCAAGCAGGTGTGTCGCAGTCAGGAGCGAGCTACATTGGCAGTGCTGTGCGGGGAAGTTTGTGCAGCAATTGCCAGCGCTGGCTGAAGCAGTCATTATCTTTCTGCTTTGTGTGAGCCTTCTTAATGTCTGTTTAATTTCCCCCCTCGCTACTCCTCCAACAGGTGAGATTGAGCGGGTACCTATAAGGGATATGGAGGGAAGGAAAGGAAACTTTGGACCCTGGAGTAATTCAGGTAACCCAGGATGGTGCTGCCAGCAGCTGGAAATGAAAGTGAGTGCTTTTGAGTCTCCAAAGCTGTTTGTGTTGTGGAGGATCTGCTCCCAGCTGAGCCTTGGCATCCATGCAGGACCTAACAGGCTGCCTTGTGGGTGTCCTAGGCAGCCCAAGAACTACGGCACTAGCCTTTGTTGTCACTCAGATTTGGGGAGCAGGATGTCAAAAAGGCAAAGGGAGGAGGTGGGGCCATAGACCTATTATCCCTTCTTATCATCCTGTGGAGCAGGGCCAGTACCTGAGGGAACAGAGTGGAGCGTGATTGCTCACCTCCCATGGAGGTGCATGCCTTCAGACTGTAGCTGGGTGGTTTTATTATCCTGCCAAAAATTCAGAAATTTCTCTCTTTATATCAGGATGAAACAAGTGTTCTCAGGTGGCTCTGGAGAAGCCAGTACCCAGGTTCTTAGGTGACTCACATGGAAGATAGACATCCATACTATAAGCCCTGATTTTGCTTCATTCAAAATGGACATCTGAACCAGCCAGAAGCTGCATACAACACATAATCCCCTTTGCACACCATCCTAGCATTTTTTCAAGGGTGGGATTTTCACCACCGTTCTGCAGAAGTGTCTTCTCCACCCTGTGTAATAGGTAAGTCAGAGAGAAGACAAACAGAAGAGGTGAGAGACCCCAGCCTGGATCAAGGCAGCCTGAAGCTGCAGGCTTCAGCAAAGTTTTGTCACTGTCTCACTCCAATGGAGTTGCCTCCTGGGGAAGGAGAGTTGGTAGCAGAGGGAAAAGGACCACACCATTCCCCAGCAGTAGACTCAGTCCCATCTTAGTCTTGATGGCAGGGGTAACAGGTCACCAACACTGAGGTGAGGATGTGTATTTGCAAGTGCGAACAGGCAAGGCCGCCTGCCCCCGTAAATACTCTCTGAGGGCTGTAATTGTGTTGTTGAACTTCAGAGCCCTGAATTAACCAGTGAAGGTGCTTACATCTTCTTGTGGGCTATATAGAGAAATTGGCTCTCGGATCAGTTGCCTGAATGAAGGAGCCAAGCACCATTTGAGATACCCTTGTGTCACCTGCCTGGCCTGCAGCTGTCACAGCAGAAAGGCACAGCTCTCCTGCAGTGCCTGTGTTATACCTATCAGCCTTAGGCTGATATCTTGGCTACACTAAACTATTCCAAGCCCTTGATGCTTAATTCTGAATGAAGTATTTGAATACTGGCCTCCTACTTTTAATTATCTTGAATTGCAACTGGTCTAGATGCCTGAAGTAAAGCACAGCTATATAGGTGGTATGACAATCTTTTCTCTCTCTGTGGTCCGAGCAGATCAGCTGGAAACCCTACTCTCTTCAAGCTCTGGCACCCTTGGGAAGAGCACAAACTTGGTTTGGAAAACTCATGCAGGAGCTCCCATCAACACTGGGCTCTGCTGGTGGAGGTCAGATGGCAGGATTTATACCATGGCTCCATCCAATCTCATCTTACTCTACTGTTTTATTTTCTGATCTCTCCCTGGTGATTGATGACTAGCCTCATCTGTGATTCTGGGCTGAAGCTTACATTAATGCAATTTCTTGGATCACCTTCAGTTTTGGCTTCTTCAATAGAAATATGGTATTCACTTCTTTTCCAATCAACAGACTTAAATGCTTTCCATTTCAGTAATTTACAGATTCGGATGGCATTGAACTGGCTTTTGGAAAATACTAAATAAAACAGATAAAAGTGTTGAAGTAACAGTATCAATTTCCTAATGTTGCTTTCCCAAGTTGTTAAATAGCAACAATCTTCTAGAAGAATTTTCTTTTTAGTGAGCTAAGGTTTGAGCTTTTACCACAGGAACAACTTTCCTGGGAAGACTGAATCGTTTTAACTACTGGTTCTGTCAGGTCATCTGCCATATTGATGTGTTTGGCACACATGTAATCTTCGTTGCCACTAAAGAAAACTTTTTCAATGTTTCTTTGCTTTCTACAGCACTGCCTTTGGCTACTCTTAGTAGCCAAGCTAAGGGTAAACCTGTGCTGCAGACAGCAGCATCACATGGAGCTGTGCAATAATGCAGAGCTTCATGGAGGTTAATACGCGCTGCCAAATAGACTTTGGCTGAACTAGACAATAGCCACCGTCTCCTATTCAATTTTATGTGATTTAGTCCAAAACCAACTGTCAGTCACAGTAGGGGCTGTGTTACTAAACTATCAGTGCACTGTCAAGCAAAAAATGCTTCAGGTGCATGGCAAAGTGGTACCCACTCAGTGCTGTGCTATAATTACATGGATGTAACTAATGAAGGAAAAGGTGTTGTAAATCTTCTTTTCTCTTTTTCATCCAGACTTGCAGTGTCCTCTTGTCTTTCTCTGAACTGTAATAATGGCCACAGAAGGCCTGAAACTCAGATTAAAATAAGATGTTAAACTCCAACATCTAAAAAAAATAAATTCCAACAGTACACTGAAATGAATGTTGATCTTGTGTAAATATTCCCTTGATTTGATGTTTTCTTCTCAACATTCAGATTATTATACCATTTTGTAAAGATATTTGATAAGCATGGATGTGGGAAAGAAATACTGCTAGAGCATCTGCCACACAGAGCTTAGTAAAACCATGTGTGTATTCACATCAGGAGAAATATACTACCTGGCACCGAGGTAAAGAGTTTGCAGAAGATACAAGTGCTCTGATCATAGGTTTTTTTGGTGGTTGTTTGTTTTTTTTTTTTTCATTTAAATATTATTTTATTCATGTTCAGTTAGGTCTTAGAAGTTATTGCTGAGAACAAGACCCTAATGAATATGTGAAGAACAAATGACACTCTGAATAAAAAGTTATTATTAGAGCTCAGCAATAAATGATTTTCAAATGGCACTAACATTTTCAAAAGTTGTAATTCTGTTCCAGAAAAGGATAATCAATCATAAGCCTAAACAGTGAAGCACCTTAGTTACTATATTGCATCATAGATAAGCTGTTCTTTGCTCCTTTTTCACTCTAAACTCTGGTAGGCTTATAACATTTCCTGCAAACTAGAAGTGTTCGGTAAATCTGGGCTTATTTTCTGTCTTGAAAGACACAGAGCATCTTTCACTCTTTGTCCAAAATGGTGGAGCTGCTCCCACCACTAATTTTCTGTAGCCAAAGAAGTCCCAGCTACCTACTGAGTGGGAGGAGAGGCTCTAAAAAGTTATCAGGCTAGTACAACACCACACCATCTGATAGCAATGAAGCCAAAAGAGAGACGGTCGGAACCATGCTGGTTGAAAGGTTGTTTCAACTCAAGCAGAGGAGAGAAAGTTGTCCAAGCAAGTAAGTGAAATGGAGAAGCAGATTAGAAAATGATGCTGAAGCCTCCTCAGCTGCAGCAATCAAAATGAAATTTCCTTGAATAAGTGTTTTGTAACTGTGCTCTCTAATCCAGGAAACTATACTAGATTGAAAACAGAAAGTTCCGATATTCAGATTAAGGGCCAAAACACCCTCTGAGGCTACACTTTCTACCAGGGCACTGATAAAGGCAAACCCTTCATGATTTTTTCTGCTAACATCTGAGCACCATATCTTTCACAGACAATTCCTTAAGAAAATGTTTTAGCATAAACAGCACAATATGCATTTTGTAAAAATAGCAGAATTACAACACAGTGCAGTTTATACAAATAATTTAGCAACAGAAACGGCGCTGCCATCTTACTGAAGGAGCTGTGCTGGGACCTCCCATCTCTTCTCTTTCGCATGACGTCAACCACCAGTTTTTAAAGTTATGCCTACAAAGCATTTAGACAGACATCGATTATTAGGTAATCTCCTTATCCTCTTGTCCCCTGCTTCACTTTTTATGAAATGCCCACTTTTTCATTTCTATTATTTAGCAGGTTTCTTCAACAATCTATTTAAACTAGGTAGACAGCTTTAGCAAGCAGCAGTAATAATGTAAGGGGGATAAATTTATCTTTCAAAAACTTACATGCGGTCTTGCATGTTTTCTTGTTATTAAGGTTAGCTCACACTCTCTCTTTTTAAAATAAGCAGTCTTGCATTTTTAGGTATCCTGCCAATATAGTTGTAAGTTTAGGGTGTCAGTTTTCACTTCTCACTCTAAATTTGATTCATTTATTCTTCATGAGCTTGAAATCATCTTCATAATGTTTAGTTCCTTCTGGTTGTAAAAGAATAATGAATTGAAAAAGGCACGATGCACCACTTCATAATGCTTACCAGTAGTGCTTTTCTGATAAGACAATTAATAATTTTCTCTTATTTATTTTAAATAAAATAAACATTAACATTGGTCTCCAGGAGGTCCACAAGGGTAATACTTCATCTGTAAGGCAGTCAGAAAGGTTATTTTTACTTGGATCTTTCAGGGATCTGGTTTATTTCACAGCTCAACATCTAGTTGTGCTGGCATGACCGGGGGAGGCAAACTGTGAAGTGGGGAGTGGGAAGGAGGAAATCGAAAGTTTCTTCACTGCCAACTCCTCTGTATCATTTAAAGACAACTTGCATCCCTCCACAATATTTTTGCACCAAACCCCCTCTACTCCAAAACAAGGGTTCACTTTTGTAAAATGAACAGCTGGACTAACCAGGGATAGCAGGTTAGAGCCTGAGCTCTCCCTTCATTAACATTTTTACAGTCAGGGTGTAGTCTTTACCACAAGTGATAGGTTGTTTTTCACAGCTCTCCCTGCACATCCATGAGGACAGATAAAGTTTTTCTCTGGATACTGGGAATGAAGCACAAGCTAACCAGCTCATCACACTGTAACTCATTTTTTCTCTATAGCTTTTAGCCATAAGAAGCCTTTGCTTTCATGTTGCTTTGCAATGTGGTTCTCAGAAAAGCATAGTTTAATCTGAGTCGTCAGGTATTGGTCACCAGGACTAATTTTGATGTGGCCTCAGGGTTTCCACCTCTCAAAGGCACTGATTTAATCACTACTTGCCCTTCACAGACATTTGAGGAGAAATTTTATACAGTAAAACTCATAAGAATGGCTTAACCAACAACATGTACAGCAATAGTGATGAGCATCATCGAATAAGCCATCTGTGAAACAGCAGAAAATAGCTGCTTATGAATCCTGGTTTTTGTACATATTGTCCACAAACATCTGGCTGTTGCACTGCCTTTTTTTTCCTGGTAGGTTATTTTTTTAAACTACATACATGACTTTGGGTACCTGAAGTACTTTTACTACCACTGCTTGTGGGAGGCACATGAGAGAAAGAACTTTTCAGAAAGGAACAGCACAAAAATTATTCCCTGTTGAAGAAATAATAAACTTCTTGGCATTTAAAGATCCTGTGGGATGGCTTTAAATGAATCTGCAAAACATCAGAGAAACTTTAATTTTATCAGTTGCTGATGACACTTGAAACTTTTTGCAGTAAACAGGGATTCACAGGAAGATAATGTCTGTGTTTCTCCATGAAAAGAACATCTAAATACGCACATAGTTCATTACTTCTAAAAGGCAGGCTATCAGTTAATTTTGACAAGTAGCTTCTCACAAATATGCAAACATTAAGGCATTTGCTTAACTTTCTGCAAATATTTCTAAGTATACAGTTTTCAGCTTTTTTGAATCAAATGAGAACCTAACAATTTATTTTTTTTTAAAAAACAAAGACTTCCTTGTGTTGTACCACTGCCACACTTTTCATTTAAAAACAAGTAACAATTAGACTCAACTACAAATATTTCATTACTATTTGTATTACTTCAATTTAGTTTGATTCCTTCCTTGTGTAAGTGGAACTGAATGTTGGTAATTAAATATTGCACTGGTATTACTGGCCACTGCAATGTTGAGAAATGCTGGCCTGTATAACCTGACCATTTTTCCAAAACTAGTGGTTGTGATTCACCATGAAAATTTTTCAGAGTTCTCCCATAATAGCTTTTGCAAGCTAGCAACATTATCACAATAGCAACAAAACCAGCTAGATCTGTTCTGATTCCATCATTACAGTATACACATGACAGATATACACTGTTTGACATTTCCAGCGTGATGTGGTGTAAGTGGCTCAACTGGATTCATGGTCTCCTGTTGCAGGTAAAGTGCACTGTACTAAATGATCTGCATTTACTGCCAACTGACAACACAGGGATGTGGGCATGTGGCATATCATGGAAAGAGTATTACTTCCTACATTCCCAAAAGAGAGTGGAAAAGACATGCAAGGAACCTTACTTAGTTTCTCAATGCGTAGAGCAGCCTTTGGGGATGCGAGTTTACACCAACAAAAACATGCACAGCCCAAATAATAAAGGAGACAGGTAGAGATGAGGATATACATGCCATCTGGTCAAGGTAAGACCAGACTGTGACTGAGCTGCTACAGAGAGTGAGTGCATCACTTCTCTTCCTCATAAAACTAATAATCTCTTCTCTGATGCATGCTGTTGCAAGCAGCTTTTTGATCCATCCCAGACTACAATTATGCTGTGTGTCTTTTCTAATGATTATAGTTCTTCGACTATAGTTGGAAGTCTATAGTTCAGCAGTTGTAACTGAAATTGGATCCTGAACACATATGTGTAGAAAAGTGTTTTTAATGATTTTACACCATGCAGCTATAAAAGTGTAATTTGCTACATGAAGGTTACAGTACTAATGGCCATTGCTGTATTTCATTGCCCCCTTTTATTCTGGCATGTCTGAAACTACAGCTCAATCCACATTCTGCTGAGGTCAGGAAGAGTCTTCCTTTGGCATCAGAAGGCTGTGGATCATTTCTGTCAGTTCCTCAAGGCAGAGACTATCCTTTGAATTTATCAATGCATGGTTTACATTGGTAGCACTCAGTAAACAGAAAGACTGTTGCAAGTTCATAACTGTTCTTAACTTCACAGCGGACACCTTGCTCAGATCATGGTTCTATGAGTATGACGACTAATAAGTGAAACTCAGACTCTGAAACTATGCAATTAATTTCTGTTCCAGGGAACTAAGAGAATCCAGCAAGAATGGATTCTCAAGTAACGAGGTGACCAACATTTCTAAAATACACCAGCATGCAAGCTTTTGCTGAGTAAACTATAAACTTCCACGCTATTGCAGAATGACTGTCAGTTCCTGTCTCATAAAATCTAAATGCAACTCTTTTCAAAGAGTTAATCAAAGTACACCACCAAGAATAAGTCATTTCAAGAATTACCATCAACGAACTCATTTGAACCCAGCCCAGCTGCTGCCTGAAGCTTCAAATAGATGCACTGTTTACTCCAGGCACTCTCCCATTCCTTGTTGTCCATCACACCTCTCTGGAAAATGGGGAGCGCAACTGTTACAGTTACAGACAAGTCTGCAAAAAGGTTGACACCAAAGATGTGTTTTTATTTTTTTCATTGTGATGATTTTCTCTTCATTTTTGCAAACAGAGCTTTGTCAGTCTTGTGCTTCCAGCTTGATCTTAGATCACCTATGGTTGAGGGCCATGGATAGTACAATGAAATAGTTTTGTGGGGTTTTTATTTACAGTATCTCTTTTTCTTCTGGGCTTTTTTAGTAAATGAAAATCTCTCTCTGTACATAGACGAGCTGTAGTAACTTACAGGGAGAAAGTAACTTTCTGACAGTTGGGTGTTTTTACGTCTTCACTTTAAAAAAAAAATGTTATTAAAAGACCTGCAAAACCCACCATTGTTTACAAAGAAAAGAAATCGTAATTGATTCTTACCACAGAGTAACAATTCTTTAATATTTGTACTATTCAATAGGAGTTCCTTAGTGTTACAACAGCACATCCCGTGAATCAAACCGTGATGGTGTGAAAGCTTTTTATTGTAAAATACACTAAGGGTGGAGGATTCTTGTAAAGGGACAAGAATGTATCTCACACAATCAGTTATTGTGAATCAAAATTATTCTGGGTAATTAAGTATGAAGGTGTTCAAGTATAGTAAAAGAGAGTCAAGACAGTGTAAAATACATTTAAGCTAAAGAAAGCATAAATCACATCAAGTTATTGTAGAATTTGATCCAACCACTCTTTAAGGTACAGTACTGTGTAAATGCATGAAGTCAGTTACCACAGGCTCTTTGTTGGACATTTTAATTAAGGAGATTCTGTCAAGGTATTTCTCATTATTAGGAGATTATATACAAAACAACTAGAGATGGGTGAACTCATTTTACCTCATTACAAGCCCATTCAAAGACCATTTCTAATCATGAAATATTATGAGCTTTATGTTCTTTTCAGAAGATGATGACATAGAATAATATCTAATAATAAAATAAGGGAACTAGAAGAGAAGAAAGTGTCATGGGAAAACAAATACAAACATAGTGAAGAATGGATTAGATAATACAGATGATCTGAAAGGAATTCTAGTAATACCTTCAACCCATGGTCCAAAGAAATACCTGGCCCATTAGGTAGCTGTGTTTTATTTTTTCCTACCTGCTAAGTTATGATACTGGCTTAATTCTTACTCAAAAAAACCCTGAAAAACAAACAAACAAACAAAACTAACAAAACCAACCCAAAAAGTTTGTTATATCAAATAAATGTCTGCAGAGTGAAGCTAGTTCTGCAAAACCTGTGGACCATAAGAATAGCCTAAGATGTTCACAGACACTGAGTTTGCTCATGACTAATGAAAATCCCTTGTGAAATGCAAACTGAAATCTGTTTGCCTATCAAAACAAGGCCTTTTTCTTATCCCCCTTCCCATTCACAGACACAGGCATGTGTTGACTTGTTATTGTATTTTATGAATGTTAGCCTTTATTCTGTAAAATCAGTGTTATCAATTTCATTTGACAAAATGCAAAATTACATGTAAAGCTGACAGACTTGGAAAAAGTAATGGAAGTTAAAAGGAGGTAAACAGAGCTTTATGAAGTTCTGTTCTCTTAAATAGTTCTTTTACTCTGAAGGGCTACATAATTACACCAAGCCATATGTGTGCCTTTTTTTCTTTAGTATGTATTTCTGAAACTGGACAAATGCTAATAGCACACTGCTCAGGAGAATGACATGTATCATCCAGACAGTTTTCATTATAGCTTACTTTATCAGTTCAGTTATGAAAAAAAAAAAAAAAAAAAATCAGCTATATATTAGAATCTCCAATTAATGTTTTGACTGAACTTATAATAATACCCTAGTGCCTGATCATAGAAGTGTGGGATTAGGCAAAATCAAGCCACCCTAGGTGTGACTTCTCCTTTACCTGGAGACCTACATGATGAATTATACTGTTCCTACATACCACAGGACAGGTGGAATTTGAAAATACATCCCACAGCACATAACTCATATGATATAAAGTAAACACGCCATAGGTTATCGGTTTTAGTATTCTGGAATCAAGATTTCTTATGCCAAGTGGTAGCTTTTTACGTTCTTCACTGGTCTTTTAATAACAAGCTATTTGATCTTTCTATCTAATTGCTCTCATGTTAATAATTATGCGGGGTTTGGAAAGCTTTAATTCTTAACTGTGCATATGGGAGGACATATAGTTATGATATCCCTGTAAAATCTCCGTGAGAAAGACATGACCCAGGGCAGTGAGGAAACTCTCTCGGAAGAGCTGACGAGCCGGGCACAGTGCCACGCTGACGTAGCTGCCCTGTGCCAGCTTGCTGTGCCGGCCTGGGTGGTCGCCATCCCTCAGAGACAGAAATCCTTCCCAGAACCCCTTGCCTGAGGGTGGCAGGGGAATTTCTAGTTCCAGTGCTTTTATGGTCTCCATTTTAACTATATCAGAGTGTGTCACAGTCTTTTGGTTACTTACTGTCTTGGGCAGGGAAGTTGCTTTTTGCAGGTGGTGAGCTGAGGCTCCATGAGGCTTGCATGACTCCCCGAGAGTCACTAAGCAGGGACATGAAGACGACTACTCCGTGTATCACATGCAGGAATGACAGGAACATTTTTCTGATTTACTGAGACTCTGACAGTTCAACAAAAGTGGAGATTAGCAGACATTTTGCCTTGGAGAAGCTGAAGACTGCTGTCTTTCTGCTTAGACCAACAGTTCTATGAGGCAACGCAATGGGTACAAATATTTTGTGGACAATCACTTTTTTGTTTGTTTGTTTTTGAAGCATTTCTTCAGGCTGGGCTGCTGTTGTGCTGACTTACTAAGCAGCTCCACAAACACTTGCACAAGTATGGTGGAGGGGCAGAGACTGATACGGTCTTTAAGCCATCTGTAATATGGAAGGTAGAAACATGTCAGACTTGTTTTGTTTTTAGAGTAATATGTTGGAATAACAAGATTCTCTTGTTCTTGTTTAGCCACACTGGCTGTTGCATAGGGCAAGTTGGAAATGGAGAAGGAAGGAAAAACTGAATTTCTTCACCTTCTCCCTGGTGGCACAGGAAGCTGAAGTTCCTGGCAGGCAGCTTCTGCTGCCCCCTCACTCCCATGGCCAGTGGCATGGCTGTATGGCAGAGAGGCAGTGACTGTTCTATTTCCCACTGGGCATAAATAAAATCTTGTCCACTGTGTGGAAGACCATATCCATTTTGGCTGATTCTGGAAAGTAGTATCTAAGGAGGAAGGAGAAGCCACTGTGGGCATAAATGTCAAAATAGTAGGTCATCAGCTGCTTCAATCATGGTCTTATTTGAAGACATGGGGTCTTCTAGTATGTAGGGATCCATCTTTTACACCTTGGTGCCAGAAAACAGACCCAGCAGGGTACTGGACTGCAGTGCTCTGGAAGAGCATGGAGCATGACTTTCCCATTCTCCCATTTCCTTATGATTTTCAATTCACTTCTGTGAAGAAGGGGGCTGGAAGCACTCAGGTGCAAGTGGGAGCAGGTTGCTTTCTGTCCCTTGCAGGCTGGTCCCAGCTGCTAGGAGAGATAAACAGCAAGAGGAGAGCTCCAGGTGCTTCTCTTTCTGCCCCCTTCCTCTTAGCCCCTCCACACAACCACTGCTTGTAAAAAAAAAAAAAAAAAAAACCAAAACAAACAAACAAAAAAACCAAACCAAAGCAGCAGAAGAGACATGAAGTTAAGCCCTTTCAGCACATTAAACTTTTTCTTTTTTTGATTGAGCCATTCTTGAAGTGTTATTTCCCCTTACAGTTAATATGTGTCAGCAGAGTTGCTACTAACTTCATGCCAAAACACACTACCATTTATGAACCTTTGTATTATTTCTTAGGTGAAACATGGAATATTCATGCTGAATGCCTTTTCCTTTCCTCTGGACGGTCTTTTCTAGGCCAAGGGTCACTCTCACCCTTTCCCTTACCCCGACAGCGGCGGAAAGCCAGGGGCCGGATCCTCGCGGCTGCAATGCCCGCTCTCAGCGCGCCCTGGACGGCCGCGGTTGCTAGGCCCGACTACACGAGGGGCTACTACGGACGGTGCGAACCAAAGGCCGGTGCAAGGATGGGGCTCGTGGGAGCTCTGTCCAGCCGTTCCTCTCAGGCTGACAGTGACAGTGTCATAATACGAACCCAGGGCTTAACCTGAGGCTAGCCGTTACCTTTCCTCACCCGAGTAAAAGCTCTTTCTGCTGTACGGCTCTGCCTCCCCCTCAGCGTTTCAGCCAGAAAAGCAAACGCTGCTGGTTTCCACCAACGCTGCCGTTGCCTCCGGCTCTTGCCAGGCTCCCAGCGCTCACCTGGGAGCAGCGTACGGCGGCGAGCACCGGGACGCACATAGGTGCGGGCTCAGGAAAACCTGAACGGGGACAGAAGAGTACGCTTCCTGTGGACGCGGAGAGTGGGGGGGACGGCGAAGTGCCGGAGGGCGCAAGGGCCTTCGGCGCCGGGCGGGCCCGCCAGCCGCTGCCGTTCCGGCGGCGGACCACAAGATGGCTCCGTGCGGGGTGACCCGGCGCCCGCTGAAACCCCAGAAGCAGAATCGGGTGAGACAACAAATTCGCGTTACTTGTTCTGTCGCATTTTAAAGGCGCTTGCTCATCCTCGGGTCTGCCGGAGGACAGACACACCCCTCCGGCAGAGCGGAAAGCCGCGCTGGGGAAAGCCAAAGGCAGCCCGGGCTGACCTGCGAAGAGTTGGGCCTGAGGTGGGACTGAAGCCCCGCCCTGGTTCTCCGGGAGGTCACTCGCTGCTGCTGACCTCTTGGTGCCTTCACACTAAACGATGAAGTGGGCAGCTGTTTATCCACGGCCAGTGTGTTTCTAGCTCAGTTTGAAAAATATGTGGCTATCGGTAGGAAATGGGTGGGATGACCAGGTAAAGGTGAGGGATGGTGCAAAGACTTTCCAGGCTTTAAAAATTGGAACAGAAGCTGGTTTGGGTTTTTCTCCTTACTCCTCTGAGGTAGGCTGTTTCTATGAAGAAAATTCTGCTCACATTACAAAAGGGGGATGTCAGGGGGTTTGACTGTCATTGAAGTTGAAATGAACTTTGTCACCCTGTTTAAATATTTAAGTCTCCTGACACAGGCCAATACATCACAAAGTGCTAAAAAATATACTTAAAAATACAGCTGCCTTTGAGATTAAATATTCCTATTCCCACTGTATCAGCTCACTTTGCTCAAGCAACCCTGAAGTGTAGAGTATGGCAAGAAACTGTGGACCAGAGAAGCAGCTCCATTATCAGAATCTATCTATTTGTGCATTTGAAGTGGTTAACACTTTGTTTCAGGCTAATAGTTTCAGCCACTCAGTTGATTTAACTGATTTCTAAGAGGTTAAGATTCATATTGATATGCATATGTATCATATTTCTTTATGCGTCCAGTCATACTAATGTCTTATTCCCCTAAATAGCTGTATTTTTTATATAGTTTCATAACATTTTGCATAATGGTGATATTTAGGGGATTTTTTTTTTTAGTTTCTCTTAACAGTATTACCTTCCCTGCACAAATGCAGGGTTTCAACTGCCACAGTGCTACTTTGGTTGTATTAGAAGTGCTAGTTTAGCTTAGAAGTCAGAAAATGGTCTTCAAAACCTGCTCTGTAACATGTCCCTTCTTTGGATGAAACATTAAAGAAGGTACTGGATGTACCTTTTTTTTTTTTTTTTTTTTTTTTTTGAGATTGAGTAATTCTTTTAGATTGAGTTTGGCAAAATCATTGTTTGGAGGAATTTTTTTAATGTGGTTCAGGGCAGAAACCAGTTTTATGTTGGTGTACTTTGTCTGAGGTCATCTCAAATGGCAATAGCCTGCTGGGCGGTTTTGAGTGTTTTAGGCTGAAGCTGGAGGCACTTGAGCATGTGGGGGCCCTCAGTCATAATATAAAGTCTTATCTCAAGGGCATATACAGTTGTATACACCATATCAACAGCAAAGACAGGCTTTCTATTTAGTTCCACCCCTTCCCATGGAGGTGGAGGGGTTGATGATCATCACACTGTTTTCCTTTCTTGTGGGCTTCACAAACTGCTCTCTTTGAGGCTGGAACTGGGGCCTGGAGTGGAAAAGGCTACAGAGAGCTGAGGGAGACCTCACCTCACACGCATTAGTGGAAATGATACCATAAAGGTAACACGGCCCAGCATGAACAGCAAACCTCCATTTTACTAATGGTTTCTGAACCTCCAGCTCTGACCCCATGCAAATTTGGTTGTGCTGGGCTTAATGAATAACACGAACAGCTTCCAATCTCTAAATGCATGAAGGATGTTACAGAGTCCCACAGCTGATGAGAAGAGACTCTTTTTATATATCCTTACAGATTGCTTTGTACATTTCTCAAAGTTAGAAAATATACAAGACCATTTGTTTACAAACACATTGAATAAATCCTCCCATATCTGAAGGAGGAGACTGCTTGAGTTGCGTTTCTGTGCTTACAGCAATAGGAGCCTGATTCTGAAAAGTGCAGAGCATCTGCAGCACCTGCCAAGGTAAGTGGGAGCTGAAGATTCTCTGGGGTATTGAAAAAAGGATCACTCTAGTTTCTCTACTGCAGTTCCTTTTTTTAGTCTGTGACTATATAAACCATATATCATGTATTGACATTTATGTCCTTTAGCTATATGACATCACTTATCACTTAATGTAAATTTGTTCAAGCTATACGAAAGCCAAAGCAGATCCTGTGTCTGAAATCTGAGCTCCTGTTTAGGAAGGATCATACACTTATGGACTGACTCATACTTTTTTTTTGCTCTTCTCTTCAAGCTAGTGAAAATGAATAGGAAACCAGGAATTGAGACACAAGTTAAAACCTGTGGAAGAGGTTTTAAGCGAACTGTGCAAATCTATGTCTAGATCCCACCTGCTTTCAGTCACAAAAGTAGTCAATGTATAAATTGGCACTTTTAATGAGCACAGTGGGATAGCAATTCATTCAGTGTGACACTGATGTGTTTGACCTGTGGTTGGCCTGTAGGTATGTGCCCATGTGTGGGCACCATGGGCACTATCAGCACGACAAAGTGTATGCATGATATATACTCTTTTGTTGTGAAGTGTTGCTTTAGGACTAATACAATAATACATGGTGGGATGTATGTTGTGGGATATGTGGTGGGATATGTGTTATGTTTGAGGTGATGAGTCTGTGGTCCTCCTGTGCATACCGGATATGAATTCCTTTCTAGCTATGCACACCAGCTGTTGGACAAGTTCTGTCTCCTGCACTAACATGTTTCTGCACTGAGAGAGACACTTTGTTCACATCTGGAGAGTAGCTGATGCAAAGTGTCATGATCACAGAGGACAAAGCAATCCCACACATAATGTAGACTATTCATGAATAATCTGTGGATTTGAAAATACAGGCTAAAATCTTGAATATGACCTTGTCTTCAATAGGAAACCAGTGGAGGAAATTAAGTGATGATGTGATGTCTTTTCAGTAGAGAGGCTGCTCTAATCTAAATCAATGTTCTTGAGATTAGCTGCTGCAAGCCTGGAAACTTGAATGATATTTGTGAATTTTGGCCACCAAGTAAAAATGGATGCTGTAAATAGAAATGCATCTCCTATCCACAGAGGGAAAAGTATGTATTTTGAAAGCAAGGATGACTTGCGTGCAAAGAGAGTTGTGTTCACAGGAAGCCTGAGACTGGGCCTGTTTATAGTGATCTGAGAGCAGATGTTCTGGGAAAGGGAGACACTGTTGTGTGGGTGATGTCTTCAGAATCCTCTGATGTGGAGTGTGGTATGTGATCACATCTATGTCTCTCCATGGATGATCTGATTAAAAACATAGGAAACATTTGGGAGAGGCCAGATGTGAGAACCTCAGTAAAGAGGATAGCGGGGAAAAAAGATGTTCAAATAGGAAAAGAGTAAAGATATAGAGGAAGTAGAAGATCAAATTGTTCTGATTTATGTATGGTTTGTTTGTTTTCATTTATTTAGTGGACAAAAAAAAAAAAAATAGTTTAAAAGTAGAAATTCTGTGCTTAGCTCAGGAATCTTCATATATAAGATGGCTGCAAGCTGAGAAAGTGTTTTCAAGTCCCAGCTTTGCAATGTCACTGTCATATAGGTACAGACTACACAAAAAACAGTTTTATTTTCAGCTTTGGTCACTGATGTAGATAGGAGTCAGTGTACATGAACACCTGCGTGTTTTTATGGTGAATATATAAGTAGACTAGCACATAGTGAATTTACCTCTAGTTTGTATAGAAGTTGTGTCACCTAGCTTTTGCACACCAAATGCACATGTGGACAAGGTTTAAAGTGAACATAAACCCCTAAAGTTCTTTTATTTGTTACTTGAATGTGTGTACTGAAACAGCATATAGCCATGTATCGAACATTGGATATGTAGGGGGTTTTATGACATATCTTGCTGTAATTTAGTTGCAGAAGCCATAACTATGGATTTCACAATTTCTATCCTTGAGTCCAGTCACTTGGTTAAAACAATTCACACTTTCTCAGAATTTTATATTTTTTATTTTAAAAAGGAAAAGGGAAAAGATTTGACAATATGATATAAAGAATGTCTTTGGATTAAATCACAGACCTAGAGTATTTAAACCAATGTTTGCACCTTGCTGAGAACACATTATCTCCTTTTAGATTAACAGTGATTTTTATCCTCAAAACAAATTATGAGGGTAGAATCTGAGTACTGTCCAGTATGATGATGTGGAACAGAGAATCAGAAAGACTGTTCCCCTTCTTATTTGATCCTGAGATGGTATAAATTCAGTCTGTTTATTCAGTCAGTGACCAAATGGATGTGGTGAGATTTTGAGGGATGAACAGGGTGAGCTGACATGCATATCTGTATCTATTTCATATACAGTGTACCTGAGCAAGTACAAAAAGTTTGAGACATGATTCTTACAGAAAAAAAAAAAAAAAAGAAGAAAAAAATGTTCTTATGAAAACTGAGCAGCAATGGAATCTGTTTAGTCTCAGGAAAACTCACTAAAGAGCATAGGACTGGCTTTGTCCACAAATCTGATTTGGGATTTTATCAGTGGGATGGTCTGGTGGGGAGAAACATGTTTTGCATCATAGACACAGGTGATCCTGCACTGCTCCGTGACCTTGGCACCTTGGTTGTTTCACTTGGTCTTGAGAGCCCTGCCTTGGTATTAAATTTGCCTTCCACCAGTAGGAGACTGGTTTCCATAACTGTGTTCCTTTCTAAGGAAAACTGATTGTGGGCTTTATATAGCTTTGTAATATGTACTGATAGCCAGAATACCTCATATCACTTTATACAGGAGAAGTGCACAAAAGTGAGGGAAATGACACTGTTGGCTGTGGCTACATGTTGTTTCATAATGAACACCATGTTTTACCCAAAAAAATGCAAAGGGAAAAGAAACTGGGCTTTCACAAAATGAAGCTTCTTGGGTTTGGGTAAGGGAAGAGGAAACTTTAAGAAGTAGTTAAGCTTGATCCAGTCACAGTCACTGCAAGCATAAACAAGGTGTGGGGTTCAGCACTGACTGCAGTCAGTGCAAGCAAATCCCATACTGCAGGAGATAGACAAGAAGTAGGCAGGCCCATAGACCTAGCTTAAAGAAGCACATGTCTTAGTTTAGCATGTTCCAGCCTTGGCAGCTTCAGGAGCAGGATCCCACTTCAGGGGTAAGATTCCCACCTTGAATGTCAGGATTTCTGCTGGCTTTCGGGGTACTGGGTGAGCAGGTGGTCTGTGTCCTACTTTCCCAGCTTCCTTCCTGTACTGTCCCACATACTGCCGGCTGTGGCAAGGTTACTCTCCCTTTCTTCTTTGCTGAAACATGGAAGCAGCTTCACCTCTGCTACCTCCTTCCTCATCCACCAATTCTGGCTGCAAGTTGGTGTTGTTGCCTGTCTTTCTCCCTCCCTCAAATATGACAGCAGTTTTTAGGGGTTTTGTACAGGCAGGGGTGTGCACCCTTCTCTCCTCCTCCTTCACCCCCATTTCCTTGCAGTAATGCAGTCATCTGATCCAAATGAGCCATACCTTTCCACCCTCAAAACTGCTCACATTCTCTGTGGAAAAGGCAGGCAGCCAAATGAGAGTTGGGTACCTCTTGCAGACTGTCTCTTGGGTCAGTCTAACCATGTGGACATGACACATACTAAACATGTAAGAGACAGGAATTTGCTAGGAACCCACAGTGGGGTATTTGGATACATGCTTAGCTCTCAGGATGAGATTATTTCTTAGATTTTATAAGATCATCCCTTTTCTTAAAGGTAAGTGTATGCTCCTTAGCAAGGTCCAGTCTTTACAGGCTGCCTTTACACAGCCTCAGGTTGTGTGACAGTTCAGATGTGAGAGGTGTGTCATCTGTAGCACCAAGAGGGGAAGATGGTTTTGGTGAAAATATAATTGCTCTTTAAAATTGATTATACGTGTTGAATCCAGATTTAGGGTGATCATGCAATGTTGTCTGTCTCTCTTGGCCAGGCTTTTTGCTTCATTCACAAAGCTTAAAAATATGAGAAATACTAATCAAGTTATGCATTCCCTTTCCAAGGAGATAAGATAAGGTCATTTTCACTTTGTTGGAAGCTGTACCTAAAAAAAAAGGACATCAAAGGGCATATTTGTTATTTTGTTTGTTTTCTTACATGCTTTATAGCTTTGTCTGGTATTCAGAGATCTAAGCAACTTTACTGGGATCAATAAGAAGCACTGATTCATCCCTCAACCTTCCTCAGACTTCTCCCTCGTGGCAGCTCCCAGAGCTTTACACTCCAGGTGGAGTGTGCCTGGCTCCAGGTAGAGTCTGTCAATATTTTTCATCTGATGCAATGTATGTATTTTTCATATATGTGAAAAAAGTAGGTTCAGCAGTACCAAACACCTGAGAGAATTTTTTTCGTTTTAAAAGGTTACTTGCTGAAGCCAAACAAACAAAAAGTAACTTTCCTTAAACTCCTGAAAATAAATTGGAAACCAGTTTTATTAATGCAATACTTAAAAATAAATAGTATAATTTTCTGATTTGAAAATACTGTAAGTGTTCAATTTTCCTTGAAGTATATTTTTAAAAAGTAAAGAGACTCTCAAAATCATAATGAAATTTCTGTTTCAGGTTGTTATATATTTTGTGCAGTTAAAATGTTATTAAAAATCTGCTCAAAATTTTTCATTTTGTCTGAATGTCCTGTGAATGGAAGCATCAACAATCATACCACTTTAGTTACTTACTATTTAATTTCCCTCTATTCATGGAAAAAATGCTGGTTTTCTGTCATTTAAAAGTAGGGTCCTACAGCCAATAATAGTGCTTGGTTTCCAGGAATTGAAGCAGCCAGGTACATGTTTTTAAAGGACACACAGCAGATTAAGCATACAGAAGGCAGACTGCAGATGGCAGGTAAACCAAGCTTCCTTCAGTTTAGAGAAGTCAAAAGATAGCCATCTAAAATAGTGAAATACCTACTGCTATTCCCTGTCTCGATGGCTTCTACACTTGCTAGTATTCTTTGGGATTCAGACAGACTTTTTCATGGATGCGGTTTTTTATTCTGATCCTTCTACAGTTTCCATCACCAGCTAGCTTTTGACTCTCCTGATCAGGGTGGCTTCAGGAAGTTCATTGCTCTGCAATAGAGACAGAAAAAGAGAAGTTTATTGTTCCATCATTCAATGTCCATACTGATCTTGCCAGTAAGGAACAAATACTCAGGAACACGCTTTTTCAAATTAGCCTGAAAATCAGAGGCTCATGCTACACCATGAAACCATCATCAGATCATAGTGTCTGAAAAAATCAGTCTAGAATTTGCAAATAGTGCATCGGTTTGATGTTGGTTAACAGCCAAATGCCCACCCAGCTGCACTCCCTCTCCTCAGCAGGACAAGGGGAGAAAATAAGAAAAACCCCAAGAATGTGGGGCAAGTTAAGGACAGGGAGATCACTTACCAATTACCATCCCAGGCAAAACAGTCTCAACTTGGAAAAACTAATTTAATTTATTGTCAGGTTAAATAGATTTGGATAGTGAGAAACAAGAATACAAACATTAAAACAACACCTTTCCTTCCCCCTTTCCCAGTCTCTACTTCACTGCTTCATTCCCGACTCCTCCAACTGCCCTGCTGAGGGTTGTGGAGAGGATGGGGGATGCAGGTTATTCCCTCTGCTGCTGCTTCCTCCTCACCCTGTTCCTCTGCTTCAGTGTGGGTCCTTTCCATGGGCTGCAATCCTTCAGGAAAAAACCTGTTCCAGTGTGGCCTCTTCATGGGCTGCAGTTCCTTCAGGAATATCCATCTGCTCTGACATGGTCCTTTCCTTGCACTCTGGTGCCTGAAGAACCTCTTTGTCCTCTTTCTCCGACCTTGGTGTTTCCTCTGTTGTTTCTCACTCCTTTTTAAGTACTCTGCCTGTCCAGTGTTTTCTACCCTTTCCTAAGAGGCATCACATACTGGGCTCAGCTGTGTCCTGTGGTGTGTCCTCCCTGGCACTGGGGAGTTTGCTGGAGCTGGCTATGTCCAGCGTGGGTCCTCAGCCTCTTTTCCCACAGTTCACCTCTACAGCCCTCCTGCCATCAGAACCTTGCCAAACGCAATAGTACGTATGTAAGTTCACCAAATTTCTTATTCCTTTCTTTTTCCCAGGAAGCTGTAGGAATACTAAAATGAAGACTGATAGAGCTGATAATGACTCCAGCAGTATACAGTGGGAGAAATAGTGAGAGAGGCATTTGTCATATTGTGCCTGAGGTTTTAAAAGCAGGTCCCCAGATCTAGAAAAGTTACAAGATAGCAAAATTAACTCATATTGGAAAGTGCTTGTTCACTAACGGTAATAACAACAGTGTCACATGTTCACTACAGAGATGCTCAAAGACACTCACCTGTAGTGTAGTAAGAAGGAAGACACCAGAAATGTATTAATGCTGGATAGATGAAATATTTAAATGGTTATAGTTAGATGGACTGTAGAGATAGTAATCTGGTACGTATGCATGCACTTTACGTTTTTATATTAGAGTTGTAGCATAAATGACCCCATTAAATCCTGTTATTTTCCTAATCCAATAAGCGCTTAATCTCATTGCAAGTGTTGGAAATAATTATTCATTTATACACTTGTTTTTGCCACACATTTGATGTCAACAAGGAGTGTGCCTTTGACTAATCAGTTAAAGCAGATAAAGTAGTGGTGTATAAAGTAGTGAAGGAGAATTAAGAATGTGCTATTCCTAGCAAGGAGGCTGTTGGTGGTTTTTCTTTTGTCTGAAATGTTATTGATTCTACAAAGAAATTTATTATACACAAAGAAATCCCTGTGTAGTCTCTACTCTGCGTTAACAATCACAAAGGTGGAAAGTAAAAAGCCTTGTGGTTCTCAAGCTGCCTCAGCCTTACTGTATTTTGCAGCTGTGAATAGGTGGAAGGACTCTACTCTTTCTCAAGACTTTTTGCTTCTCTTACCTCTCAAATGTCTGCCATACCAAGCTGGGTGAAGAAAGCTATGTAAAAGTCAGATGTATGAGTTTTGCTGGTTGACAATTCCCTCCTGAAAGAGGAAGACCATTGCAAGGAGAATCTCTTTTTGTTCCTGCGTGAGCTGTAGCAGAATAGTGAGTCTCTTCTGGTCACCAAGGGCCTATTTGATGGTCAGATATGTTTGAGGTTATTAGTTCAATTCTCTCACACTTGGGAAGACACCCCTCTTTAGAAGCAGTTTATGTGAATGCTAGTACTTACATTGGGCTTACTGTTCCACCCCAGCAGTGTTATAAAACTGGAGAAGACACCCACACCAGCCAGGTGCCTTACTGGTACAGAACAACACGGTGTTCTTTCTGGGAGAGGGTCATGGTGGTCACACCTTAGGTGAGGACAGGGAAGCAGGCACAAAATGAAGGGATGTTGTAGTGTGGATTTTTGCCACAACCTTTGTGTGTGTTGCAGTTGTAGATGCAATTCTTTGTCACTAAAGAGAAGTCCCGTCTTTTGTCAGAAGAACAGGAAAAAAAAGGGTTATGATTTTTCTGTTAACAGCTGTATTCTGGAATGCAATGCAAGTATTAAAGCAACAGGTAAGAAAGGAAACATTTAAAAGGTTAAGGAATACTTCAGAGTAGATAAGCCTGAGGTTATTTTTAACACAGATACTGTACTGTCTGAGGAAACTTAACAGTTCTCCATGACACTCACACTAGGTGTTAACACTTTTGCAGAATGATGGCTTAGTAACTTTGTCTGTAACGTAATAAAATGAGGAACACTTGCAAAATCTACTCCTGCTAAAGGTATTTCCCCCTTTCACAATTCATGTTTTTCATATAGGTGTTTATTTCTGTATTTGTATGTAGAACCTCTTTATAAAAGGAATAAACTATCTTTGAAATTTTGGGAGGCTACCTGCTACTTCTCAAGTAACTCCAACAAAAATATTAAGAACAGGACATCCAGGGGATGTACCCATTGAGAATAACGTGTCCCAAGATGTGTTCATTAAGATAAAATAGCTGCAAAGCTTCCTACAGTTACTCCATCAATTCCATCATATATAACCAAGAAATATAAGGAAGATTCAAACCTAACCTACTATCTAGAAATGTTAGAAATGGTGTTGATAGAAGGACACTCTCTTAGCTTTCAAGCTCAATGACAGTAGAATAGGGAAAATAATGAGAAAAGGGGACAATAATGAGAAAGGTTGATGAGAATTTCAGAAAGTATTATCAATGTTCTTACACCTTTGAGTAGGAATGTTGTTTCCATTGAGAGAGTCTTTGAATTATCCCATCACCTTCAGATGTTTGTAAAGTGAATGCTGGGCAAAATTACAGATTGTCTTCCAAAGGCCCTTATCTTTCTGCCTTCTGTAGCAAGGCATCTGAAAAGATAAAATGTAATATGTGACCCTTCCTGGAATTCATAACTTGGTGCAGACATGCTTTTGAAGGATCAGTTGTGTGACAGTATCACAGCTGCTGGATGTATCTCCATCAAAGGCTGATTGCACCGAAATCTGGGGAAGTGCTTTGCTGAGTCACACAGTCACCAAGTGCACAAATATCTGTTGCCAGAACACAATGGTGTGACAGAGGAATATTGAAGTGATACTGAGAACTGTTGAAAGACATTGCTTAGGTCTTAATAGTGTGGAATGTTTGAAAAACTTCTTTGCATTCTTTATAAATGTAACTGACAAACGTTTTCAGACAGAATAAACAAATAGAGGACCAATTTTGGGTCTTGTGTCAATGATGAACTCCGCCAACCTAGCTGAATCATGTAATTCATAATGTGGTCTGTGAATGTTTGCTGCTATTTTAGGATACTTAAGTGGCAATGTAAAATAAGAGGGAGTTTTAAAGACTGTCACGGTTTAGGGTCAGGGTGGCCCCGTAGACCTGTAACAGATGCTTTCTGTTAACCCCCCTCCCTCCCCAAAAGGGAAGAGAAAGGGAATAAGGGAGGGAGACTTAGTGATTAGAAAAGGAAATTAGAACCTTAGCCTTAATGAAAATAATAATAACAAAAATGGAATATATACAAATATATACAAAACCAGTATTGAACCCAACCCCCCTGATGGTAATTCCATCACCATCACCACTGATGCTGTGGAGCAGGCACCAGGGGGTCCCAGCCTGGGCCCCACAGCAGACGGGAGCTGTGTTCAGGAGCTGGATTCTGGTACTGGATTCAGGAACACACCGATTGGGATCGAA
>JANIJG010009246.1:12531-30693 GCA_024611175.1 Megaceryle torquata | reverse complement strand
GCTCTCAGCAGGGGGGTTGGACTAGATGACCTCTAGAGGTCCCTTCCAACCCAGACATTTCTATGTTTCTATGTTTAACCTTTCCAGTTTCTTCGTCTACTCTGCCCCCAGGAAAAAAAAAAAAAAAAAGAAAATAATAAAAGCCTTGACTTGCTCGATTCCTTTTATTTTGCTCCTGCTATCAGTTCCTCTCTTTTATGACTGCTCTCTGCAGAGTGCAGGAACCCTCTGATTAATGCCTGTGGTGTTTCACATCTAACACAGGTTCCTTCTTTTGACCAGTTTTACTGAAATGGGGCCAAGTCAGAATGCCGTATAATTTAATGGGACAGGACAGTTTCAGGAAATATATTATATGCTCCCTCCCTGTTTCTGGTTTAGTTGTAAGTATCCATGGTGATCGCAAAAGATTAACTTCTACACAAACTGAGATTGTCATCTTTTGCAGCTTTACTCCCGCCTTAACTCCTCAAAAAGACTTACCTTGCCAAAATAGCTTTACTGCTCTATAATGTACAAATCTTATAATTAATCATCACTTCAAACTGCAGTCATTGTCTTACACATCAGACTATCTCTAATCTCTTATCTACATAGTAATTTTGATAGCAAACTGGAAGAAAGTTGACCAAACAAGTCCAAAGGACATCCTCCACATGCAAAGTAAGACTTTCAAAAGCACTCATGACTGAGAAGCCTGGGATGCGTTGGCTTCTCAACATGTGAAGCTCACTGGTACACCCATTTGAACTGTCCAGCTCACTTCTGAATCATGGGATCTGCTGGTGCTCAGCAGGTTTGTACCTGACGAAATGTTTACTGGATCACCAGTGTGCTGGAAAGTCCACCTTGGGAAGTCTTGGGAAGGAGAGAGAAGATGCCCAGAAGGCGGCAAGACAATGACAGCTGACAACAGGAGGAGCCCCTTGCCCCAGAGCCCGGTCGAGCGATAGTGCTGCCGCCTCCACCAGCAACACCCAGCAGCCTCTCCCCAACGAGGCCACCAACTCACTTTTTGAGATACATGCTGGCTTTTCTCGTCCAGTGAGGAATCATGCCTAACACTGACAATTAATCCCCCAAATGTTGTTTTTCTGTACTTCTGAAGTTTACAGTATCTACATCAGCATGGACTGTGCATGTTCACTCCACGAAAGATGATGGACTGATCTTTGCATGTTTTGACCCTTTATAAAAGTATAGAGTGGAATACTTCATGTATAGATGATGTTTATTACCTTTAATACATATGTCCTTACACGGTCCTTGCAATGAAGGGACTTCCAGTAGTGAAGTGTTCTGTTTACAGGAAGTGTACTCACATATATCACTTCATGTGGCTCTGATAAACTTGGAGCAGCAACTGTTCTACCTGGCTAGTTGATCTAGGATCATTATGATGGCTGAGGTCAGTCATAGGGAAAGTATCTTCCTTTTTTTTTCCTTACTGCTGTGAATTGCATAGCTCTCGGAAGTCTAAAGAAGAATTTTAGCATAAAATTGCTTTTATACTCAACACCAATCATATGCTTATTTTAATCTGAAAATCTCTTATTTTAAAGCCTTAAAAAACCTTGTCAGAAAGAAGTAACTGAATTATCAAGATAGCCATGACACCATTTTCAAATATAATTTTGCAAAGAAGTATTTATGCCTTTAACAATCTTTTTTATACAATTATTATGAAAGATAAGAGAAAAACCTTGAGAACAAGGTTATAAAGAGGTCCCATAGTGATTTTGTTGTGCAACTCATTTTCAGTACAGCCTGGTTTTTTTTTAAAAGCACAAAAATTCACTTGACTACACTGAGCAAAGTCTCACCCAAGGAGGGAGACTGCATTGTAAATATCTCCTGGACTGTGACGGCAAAATGGAAATTAAGCTGCCTGTTGCTGTAATCCAGATTTTATTTTAAAACTAAACCAGTTCATCTCCATAGAGCTGTGACTAACTTAACACCAGAGGTGAATAGAGTGCCATAATACTGCATTTTGGTGGAAAATGAGAAAAAGAGGAAGTGTGCTGCTAGCTACAAGAATTTTTCCTGAGAGAATGGTAAACAAAGCCCATACAAAGCTTGCAGAATTGCAGAAATTATCTAGGTTAAAATTGTATTTTGTTGTTCCAAGTAACAGGAACATAATAAAATAACCTTCATTCATTGTCAGACAGTGTAAATTGAATTTTGTAGGAATGGAAGAAAGGGTGGTGGGGAAGTTAATGTGGTTTTGGGGGCCCAAGGGGGCTTTTGGGGTCCTGTCAGGATAAAGAAGACCTCTTGCTCCCCCATATGTATTGTGAACACAATGCTGGTTTTGTGGTGGAGGCTGATGGGCAGACAGCAGAAAAGGATCAGGCTAGGTGACCACCTTGCCTTTGCCTAAAACTGGTGTGGAGCAAAACTGAAGATGCATGAGCTGGATAAAAATAAGGGATATGGACTCATTCTTTTGTGAATATGCCACAATCCTAATAGCTCCAAGATAAGCATGATCTCTCCAAATACTTGCTTCTGACTGATGGTTCACTTCTTGACTTGAGCTAAGCCTTCCCCTGAAGCAGTCATCACTGAGCTTTAAGAGAATTTAAGTTAACAAGTGATACAGGTCAACTGTCTGAAAAGAGTCAGTTCCTTGTTTTGGTTTATATGCAAACTGCTATGGAGATTACAGTGTTTTTTTATTCCTGACAATTCACAAATGCAGTGTAATAAATGACACACATGCCATTTAGCATTTGTGTTGTATGCTACCCGTTGAAAGACATCTAAACCAATTCCTGTAATTTTAAAAAATGTTAAGGTGCTTAACATTTTAAATCCTCTAAGCCTGTAGGTGTTCCAGTCCTTTTATGTGGAAACAAAATACATGTTTTACTGAAGTCCTCCTGTTCTATTTGAACAAAGCTGACAGAATTTTTGATAATTATAATACCTTTTTCTAAGAAGTGGAAATTAATTTTTTTTACTGCTCTCCCTGAGCTACAAAGAAGAAAAGTGATATTAATAAATAAATAAATAACACTAGGTATTTTTGTTTCTTTACTAAATGTGCATGGCTGGTTAAGAAAAAGACACTGAAAAGGATGAGTCAGATAAAAAAGATGTAAACACAGAAAAAGCGTACCTGGTTCTGAGAACACTGTATGTGTTTCTGTTCTACCTAATGTTTCACCAAACTTTCCTGAATTTGTATTGTGGGAGATTTTTGGGAGGAGGTATTTGGTGGGAGAGAGGGTTTTTATTCTTTCCCTTCCTAAAGAATCTCCTGACCATCACATAAGCTCCTAGCTAGAGAGATATGTGGTTTTTTCTGAGGTCAGATCTGGACTTTTTTTTAAATTCTATGTCACAGCCTTACTGCAGCTAAATCCTATGCATGGATTAACATACTTTATTAAATGAAAATGCTACACTATCTTATGTCATCAAGATGTGTTAGCAACTTTGCTCTGTTTGCCTGGCAGCTGCACATGCTGAAAGACTGATGTAGGGCAAGATGTTACAGATTTTGTAAAATTTGTTTGGTATAATAGCACAAAGCCAGTGCAACTAAGGCAATGACATTCAGTGTGCAACTATTAGAAAGAATCAGATAATGGCCACCTAACAGGAAGCACCCTTCTGGCAAACCAGTAACGTGTCTAGAAGAGACACAGTGAACTGGTTTTAATCTACAAAAGGAGGAATTAATTCCTTAAGCCAATCTAGCCAAATTTGCTTCCCTTTTATTTCATCAAAGATATCTTAAGCCTGGCCATCTTGGCCTCAGAGGCCTAAAGGCAGACAAGACTGTGAACATCAGAGACAGAAAAGGACCATCAGACATTGAGTGCAGTGGACATAGGGCCTGATTAATACATTTGATTAATGATTGATTTTTAGCTGCTAACAGATTGCCTAATCATTGACTATAAATAAAAGCATGCTGTAAGTTCTGAGGTTTGCCTGCTTTCATCATGGCAATCCACAGACACATAATAATAACAATTTCAACACCACCAAAATAAAAATTACAAAACAGGTGTTTAACCACTATATCAGCCTACTGATTATGTCCTCACAATGGTCATTATGCTTTTAATACACAAGGGACCTGAGATAAACTTTACCTCAGGGAATATCTGCGGAACAAACCTGACTCCCACAATGATTTTTACAGCTTGTTTTAGCTGACCTTACATATTTATTTTCCAGTGTTATGCATGCTGATATTGAAATCCTTCACAGAACTAACAGGATATAAACACTATCATGATTACCATAGCTATATTATTATTACAATTTAACCTTGCAGATGGGCAGCAAGGGGTGCAGGTTGAAGCCAGGCAGAGCTGGCTTCAGCTGGCCCCCTCCTCCTGTGCAAGCCTGGGGAACCACCAGCACCAGTAACCTGCAGTATGGACAGAATATCTGTCTGCCATAATGTTAGATCTCACTCTGCAGGGCTGGCAAGGTGCTGAGCAGCCCCTGTAGGGTCACAGTGTGATCCATCAAGCTCACTACCTGCACAGCTGGTGCCGAGACCAGAGCTGCTGTGCCAGCAGCACCAGACTCAGCACATACCTGAGAAGTTTCAGTGACTTTTAATAGGGCCTGTTGCGACAGGACAAGGGACAAAGGTTTTAAACTAAAAGAAGGAGATTTAGACTAACCAGAAGGAAGAAATTTTTCATGTCAAGGGTGGTGAGATACTGGCCCATGTTGCCCAGAGTGCACGTGGATGTTCCAATCCCTGGAAACATTCCAGGTGAGGTTGGATACAGCTCTGAGCAATGTGCTCTAGTTGCAGATGTCCCTGTTCACTGCAGAGGGGGTCAGACTAGATGACCTCTAAAGGTCCCTTCTAACTCAAACCATTCTGTCATTCTATGTCTTTCAAAAATGCTGGTATTAGAATTGATGATAATCAATCCAACTGATCTAACCATAGCTTTTTCTGAATATTAAGATTGTACATAGGACTCAGCCTTGCACAGCAAACCTTAGCAAACAGCTAAATTTTTTTGCTATCCTTCCAAAAACTGTAAAATGTCAAAAGCTACCTTATGACTGGCTGGATGTTACTGATGTAGTTTGTCACTCTGGCCCCTGTCAGGGACCTCACCATGGACCCCATCTCCACCATCACAATGAAACCTTCAGCAAAGACCCCAGGCCCTGCTGCATTGTGTCTGCAACCAGCCCTGTGTCCCTCTGAGACATATCCATTCTCTCTGCCCTCATAGCTGGTGCAGCATTATGCTCAAAATCTTGTTTATGGGAAAGAGGAATTATATATATATATAGCACTAAAGCCAGAACGTTCTTGTTAAGATGACGGAAATCTTAGAAGACTAGTTCAAGCATCTTTAATCTTTTAGGTAGAATTATTATGGAAAACAAAAGAATAATATTGTAGTTGAATTATTTCTGCATGGAAAAGTCTCAGAAGTAAGACAATTAAAATTGAAATATACATATTCTGTAGTTTCTGTCCCCTTTTATCTAGTGTATCCTCACATTTCCACTGCTCCCCTTCATCTTATCGCCTTCTCATCCCATTCATGTTGTGGTGGAATTTCCTGTGTTCCAATTTGTGACCGTTGCCCCTCACCCTATCACAGGGCACCACTGAAAAGAGACTGGCCCCTTCTGTTTGACACCCACCCTTCAAATATTTGTAAACATTAATAAGATTTGTAAACTTTAATCAGATCCCCTCAGAGAATAGCTGTTCATTACTGATATCTCTCTCTATATATGATTACACTACACAAAAGTAAAATAGATTGTTCATCAGCACCTGGTCAGCTAGAGAAATTGCTTTCACAGCTAAGACAAGTCAAACAAAACTGCAGGTCAAAAAAAAGTCATCAGCACAGATCTGACAAACCCCAGGCCCGAGGCCTTGCAGATATAGTGCAAAGTTGTCCTGGTTTTGGCTAGGATGGGGTTCATTTTCCTAAGAAGCAATGAGAAGCCACAGCCAGGAGAGACAACTGAACAAGCCAATGAGATATTTACTACCATATGATATCATGCCCCCTATATAAGGGGAGGGTTGGCCCAGGGGGAGGTGCATGATTGGAGCATGGAGCTGGGGAAAGGGGGAAGATGTGCATGTTGTGGTTTCTACCACTCCCTGTGTATATGATTTTGATACTGTTACTACTGTTTCTTCCCTCTCTGTGTTGTCAGTTAAACTGTCCATATCTCAGCCCATGTGTTTTTACTTTGTTCTCCTTTCCCTGCCCACCATGGATGAGGGGTGGTCAGCAGGTGGCTGTGTCGTGTTTACCGATAGCTGGAGTTGAACCAAGACAAAAGTGTGAGACCTGTAATCCCCGATGGCAATACTGTGGTTCAGGGCTACTGTGGTGTGACAACCCTGCAACCTTGTTAGCTGCTCTGAGCTACTGTGGAGACACTCCATTTCTGCCATCTCTACCCTAAACAAGCCAAATGCTAATTGATGTAAGAGCATTTTTATTCATAAAACTCTAGGCAGGGAAGTGCTGTTGCTTATCACAAGGTATTTGCTGGAATTGTAAAAAAAAAACCAAACCTTTTGCTTGGTCTCCAAGAAGTGGGAGTAGTGTATGGCTATCTGGACATGCCAGGTCTGGTTCAAGGAAGAAAAACAGAATCTGAAATGACAGGATAGATGGATGGATCTTTGGCATGTATGGCTTCATGATTACAAGTATGAAATGTACATTGTGAATGGTGATGCAGCACTGTCCCTTTAGAAAAGAAACACAACCAAACAAAATCCAAAACAAAAATACAAAATGTATGTTATTTGAATTCTCAGCCTTGCTCTTTGCAGAATTTTCAGTGTGATTCCAAATTAAGTTTATAAAAATCTCACGAGGTAAGAGAGTATGCATCTTTTACCTCAAGTCATACTCAGTAAAATAACATGCTAGGAAAATGCCTCTTTTCAGATGACTGTTTTTTTCAATTCCTTTAAATTAATGTGAATGCCATGTGACAGGGCAACTCCTGTTGTGTACTCACAAATGAACAAATAAAAACACCAGGTGGCTCAACGATTATATTTTACATTTGTATGTTCAACAATAAAGTAGAAAATGCAACCCTCTTTTGTACTAAAATAAAATGAGGGAGAGTAATGTCAGAAAAGTCTAGCTGATAAATTATGCGTATTCAATGTGTCTTACACAGTTCTGGGAAATTAGTATTATCTAACTAACTGCTACTTCACTTCAAGTCCTACAGAAAGTGCGAAGCACAGATCTATTTCCTAGACAAACTTAGCTGAGATAATAATAGGAAATTAATTTGTTGTTGGTTTCACAGAAACTTCTTTGTGGAAGACAAATGCATGCACATATACTTTCCAGTGTGAGCTTGAGTAGTGATTATGCTTAGTGTTCTGCATAGTTGTTTCCATTTCTTATGTTTTTCACTGAAAATTTGAGTGATTTTGTAGGAAAAAAAGAACAAACAAAAAATAATTCTCTAGAAACAGAGTGTGATCTTCTTTTCTTCTAGGAATAGAAAATTTCACAACTAAGTGTTTTGAAGATCACATTCTCTTGGAGTTAAAATTGCTGGTCTAGCCTTTAAAAATGGCTCAAATGTGCCTAACATGAATAGGACATTTTTTCTGTATAAGGAAAGGTCACCATCAGAGCACAGACTTCAAGCACAAAAACTTTTGCCTTATTCAGAGGACTTGTGGGTGGGATCTTATAGGAGGCAGCTCTGAAGGGCAAAGGACCCCACCAAAGCTGGCTGGTCTTTAAGGACAGCATTCTCCAAGTGCAAGTATGGCCCATCCTCAGGGAGACTTATCAGGAAGCCAGTTTGGGAAACTGAGAAAGTTATGTCACAGATCCAACATGAAAAGGCAGTGTACAGGAGGGGGACAAAGACGGAATAAAAAGGAGGAATCTAGAAACACTTCCAAGGCATGTAAGGGCAGTGTCGGTGAAGCCAAAATTCAGCTGAGGCTGAGACTTGCAAGGAATGTCAAGGGCAGCAAGAGCTTCTGCTTTTATGTTAATCACAAAAGGCTGAAAACCACAGGAACACTGGAGGATGGAGTGGGTGATTTAGTGGCAGCAGACACAGAAAATGCAGGTTCTCACCACCTTCTTTGTCGTCACTAGCAAAGTCTTCCAGTACTCTGTGCTTAGTTATGAGGCTTAAGGGGGAGAGGAGGTACTAGCTGGGGAAGATGGTCAAGTCAAGCATCACTCAGGAGCACTCAATCCAAACATGTCTGGATTGCTCTCAAAGGGACATAAGTTCTCAAAGGTTGCGGAGATCAGGGACGTCCCCAACAACTGGAGAAAGGCAAATGCCACAACTACCTTCAAAAAAAGGGCAAAACCCACCCTGAGGAAGCACAGGCTGTCTGGCCTCCTGTCAGTGCCAGGTGAAATAAAGGAGTCCTTCTGGAGCCCATGTCTGGGCACAGCAGGGAGAAGACAGTGACAGGGAGCATTCAGCAAGAATTTACCAAGGGTTAATCATGCCAACCCACCTGACTGCCTTCTGTGACAAAATGATGGGTACAAGAGGAGAGCAGCAGATGCCACTTACCTCTGCTATAGACAGCCTTTCAGTCCTGTTTCCACCAAGATTCTTGTACCTGGGCTGTGACATTATGGTCTGGGGGGAAAGGCATGTTGGTGTGTGAGGACCTGGTTGGGTGCTGGGCTCACAGGGTGGTGGTGACATGGGAGGTTATCCTCATGGTAACTTATCCATGGGGAATTACTTAGATACATCCTTGTGAGAACTATTTAGTTAAATCTGAATAGATAATCTCAGTTTTCATTTAGCTGTCATTGTCATGGAGACACACTGTGCTGCTCAAACAAAATGCCTTTATGTCCACTCTGCTTCTATATTTGTTTATTATGTTAGCAGTTGTGACTATTTGTCCTTCTGGCTGTTAAACAAATAGAAGGAGGACCTGATTATGTGCCTTCATACCCTTACCAAACTAGAAGGATAAAACAGATGGAACACCCATTGCACATCTGCAGCCACATCACTGTGCCTCTAAGTGCAGCAGCATATGACAGACTCGGTGTGGTCCCTGAATGCATAATCTGAAAGTATGCCCTTTTTATGCATAAAAGCTTTATCTATTTTCATCTAACCTCTTAGGGCTTTAGTAAACAGCAAACTTAGATAAAAAAAGTAGCGAAATATTTTTTCCTTCCAGCACATAGAAGTCATTTACATAATAAGGTTTTAAGAAAATATATTTTGCTTATGAACAAAAGCTAAAAATAATAAATAATCCTAGCACTTAGGTAATGCTGAGCTGCCACAGTTATTTTACAATTAACAAATCTCTTTCTTGACCATAAGACCAGCAGCAATGAAAGCTCCACTATTGTGCCATGAGGGTGATAGACCCCTGGAACGGGCTGCCCAAAGAGGTGGTGGAGGCCTGTGGAATAAAGATTGGGGGTGATTTTAAAAATTAAAAATCATATTGAGGCTGCAGCATCGTTCACACATAAGGAAAGGTATAACAGCAGAGAAACTTTCAGGGATAATGTGCAACTGGTATGCCAGGAATCCATTTCGCAACAGTTCCCTAGGCAACACTGCTTGCAAGCAGTGCGGGGGATGGAGTGGAGTGAAGATTCTATGGCCAGGCCCTTGCAAAGTTACAACAGAATTGGGAACTTGATGATCCTACAGAACTGATAAGCTGCCCGTTTGTGACCCTGGGCCAACAGTCTGTCACTTTTTGACAAAGTGCTGTCCTTTGTGTGAACTTTGCTCACTATAATGTCATCATAATACCAAAACACACCTCCAGCCCAAAGGCCTCCAAGGTGAGACCACCACTCACTGAGTTTGTGCAGTGAATTTTCTTCGGCTATATCTTTAAAAGTGAAGTGAGAGAAATTTCCACCAATCACAATAAAGGTATTTATGACTAGAGTCACTTAAGCTCCACCTTGAAGGTAAAAATTATTATAAAAATGGTTTAAGTAAGGAGGAATGTTAGGGAAGACATCATTGTGGACAAGCCAGAGCAGACATCATCTCTGACTCCTGGGATCAGTCGATGGGTGGAACCTCGCTTACCCCCCTTAGGGATGCCTTTGGGTAAGATCAGGACTTTAAAACTTAGAAACGTCTTGACCTGCTCATTTGTATACTATATATATATATATATACTTTTCAGACAGTGTATTTATCACCGGCAACCCATAAGAACTTGTGTTTCTGTCACTCTCAATAAACTGCACTTTTTTATGCTGCTAGTCACAGGAGTTCTCTCATTGGGCACCATCAGATATTTACTGGCCACATGGTACCATGAAGCATGACTAGGCAGGGAGTGCAAGGGGCTATTAGTGAATCCGAAGCCATGTTAGTTCGGATGTACTGAATGTGACTGGACGGGGATCTGAGCCGTGATAGTTCAGATACACTGAATGTGACTGGACTAATAGTGCCAAACTAACAGTGCCCTATAAGTGAATCCGTGCTGTGTTAGTTCAGCCAGACTGAACGCGAACGGACTAATAGTGCCAAATTGGACATCACTCGGAATCTAAACCTAGCAGCCCCCAGCCCCTCTGATATCTGAGGACCAGCTGGAACGCAAGGGGCTTTATTTTCTGCCAAATTATTTTACCCTTTTCACGTGACAAGACCCCATCCCTGGAGTCATTCAAGGTCAGACTTGATGGGGCTCTGAGCAAGCTGCCCTAGGTATAGATGTCCCTACTTGTGTAGGAAGGTTGGACCAGATGACCTCTAGAGGTCCCTTCCACCCTAAAACATCCTATGATTCTATTCTCTTTGTTGTAGCTTCTCAAGTGCTGACAGTTTATAGCATCCATGATCATGGAGACTGAGGACAAAAATCCCCTTCCTACCCTATACTATGCTTCCTTTGAGGGAGTAATTTATGCTATTAAGAGCCTAAAATTGCAGAGGCACTGTATCTTGATACCATGATTTGGAAGGATTCACATATATGTTACTGATCCCTTTGTAAAATTTAAATTAAAAAATGAGTCAGTTTTGATAGAAATGGTTAAATTTGGGCACTTGTAGAAAACAAGCAGTACTAATAGCTGGGACACATAACTGTAGTTAGGTGGTGTATGTAAAGAATATATCCATATTTGTATTTTATTTCAGACATAAACTAAGAGACCTTGCTCCTCTGGTATACAAGATGTTCATGAATACATTTAGGCTAGAAATCAGAAGGAAAACCCTTTCCACTAGAGAAATAAAGATATGGAATGGCTGCCACATCACAAGAGGCAGGACAGAAATCCTAGCTAGCTTTAAGATTGAAATTGTTATTACATGGATATGTAGGACTTCTTGAAGTGGTATCATATGGCTGATGTCAGCGACTGAGGAGGTCCTTCCTGGTGCTATATTATAAAAAATATAACAAATCTTTAAATTATTATAGAATTCAGTCTAGGATGACATAAACTGTAGATATATTAGGAAGAAACTTACCTTTTCCAGTTTAAAGTAAGTACAAAGCTACCCTAGGATGTAACAGACAATGGGAAGTATCTGTCTTTAAGCCCTAAACTGAGATTTTTCATTGACTGTGCATTATGACAAGGCTCCTAATATTATGAGTTATTCCCTCCATCTGTTCTTTAATAATGACACTGATTGAATTACTTGATACATAGTGCAATAATTGAAATGAGCCTCGGTGGAAGGAGTGATTGGAAGGGACATAACTTTCACTTTATCAAATCCTACAGGCTTGAACAGTTAACAACATATGCCTAAGCCAGACCTGAAAACACACAGCAGAGTCAGCTCTGCTTTGCAAAGTAGTTCAGTAGGTGAATAGTACAAAGACAGTGGTGTAAAACACGTTGGTTCATATAGGCTATATTGGAACAGGGAAGCCATTCGTTTGGTGAAGTATCAACGTTCACCCCTGTTTTGTTCCTTCTTTGCAGCAAGGGTCCTGGAGCTCTTCTGCCTGCAAGCCTCAGTACAGCTGAAACTAATAAAAGGACCAGGTTCTGGAGCTGTCTTTCTTGAAGTCATGTTCTTGGTTGAAGCAAGCAATACTATTAAAAAATGATAAGGAGAGAAGAGTAAGCCATTGGCATTAAGTGGTCATGGTTTCACTGAAATTACCACTGTCTGTGCACCAGGAAACACTGCACTGAACTGATTTCATGCCAGCAGCAAACACTTCTGTTGCCTTATAGCATCTCTTCTGGATAGTATTTGTTGCTTCAGGAAAAAGGTTCTCAATAAAACCCTTAATCCAAGGAATTCATGTTGTGTGGAAGTAAGTGAGGCTTTCTACTGCAGTAAACACAAATTGAGCTACATAATGTTTACTTCTGCTGTGAAATGCTTACTCTTTCATCATAGGCTGGATGGCTGGAAAGTATGAGCCAATGCCAACTTTTTGTAATTCCCAAGACCAGGTGAAAGGTCACCTGACTCTTTTTTGATTCAGTTAAAGGTTCTTTTATTTTTGCTGCTTTATTCTTCTGTATGCAGTCTATGCCATGTAGGCTGCTGAAATACTTGCATAATGTATGAATGCTTAGGGTTCATATTATGCAGAATTCCTCTTTTGCTACTTTCTACCCAGTTTCCCTGGATACAGTGAATGATCATGCTATGGAATAGTTAATAGGTACCATCCTAGTAGCAGCAGCACTAGCCACTCTCATTTCCATATAGTTACATAGAATAAAAAGCAAACTGCTTTACCACTATTTATTTATATCAAATAGGAGCTGCAGAGTCATGGTTCAATATCAACACATTGGTTTGTTACAGAAGACAAAGTTCCAAAAAGAAAGAACTGTAATGATATTTTAGACTCTGTAATACATGTGCATCCTTTAGAGTTCACTGAGTCTTCAGAATGACTTATGTGGAAACACACATGACATACTTGGTAATTCTAGTGAGATTCCCTAATGCAGAGAGTAATCCCTAATCTTTCAAACACTGTCTTTCAAATATAAAATCAGCCAGTTCCTCAAATATCTGCTTATGCATCTATAGAAGTGTGATGGGTAAAAACAAAGAAGCAGAGTTACTCAGCATCCCAAGAGAGAAGTAAGAAAATTATATAAAAGAAAACTACCCTTTCCTCAAGGACACTGGGTTGATTTTTCCAGAAAATAAAAAGAGACAACTTGTTTATTTGGTTGTACTTCATTGTGCTATTCATTGTACTAGTCACAAATCTTATAAATGCAGTCTTAATCAAACAACTTTTTCTGTTGTGGCATCAGAGGTGTACAACTTGTGTGCATAGCAAGTGAGAATTGTAATACAGCCTTCTCTCATGGAACTTCTAGTGGGAAATAAGGCATTTAGTTTGCATGTGAAAGAGGTGAATAGCTTTTTTTTTTTTTCTTCTCCATTCCCTTCTTGTCCTCAAGTTAATGAAAACCCAGATTCTCAATCTAAAATTTATCTAACCAGACTTTTGTAATTAAGGCCTTGAAACGGCTTAGGGAACAGACATATGATCTGGAGGCATATCTTGACATGGCAGAAATTGCTGGAGCTTTTGAGTGCAAGGGAACAGTGATTTCACAAGAACAGATTATTAGCTGAAAGAACTAACTGAAAGAACAGTTAATTTTGGAAACCACTCCATTAAAAGGGTAAGGTGACCTCAGTTTTGTCTCCCTACATAGTCCTTGGACTCTCTTATGGAAGTAAAACTAAACTTTCAAATTCTTAAGTAAAACCTCATAAGCCCTTTAACAAAATACTTTAGTGGCAGGAGTCACAGGGCTACTATAGTAAACTATTTCATATCCTCCACATTGAAATGAAACCACCTCTCTCTAACTTTTTATACCTCAGCTGTCAGTCTGTTATCCAGAAAGCTATTAAAACTCTTTCTTTTTTTGGAGGTGAAAGCAAGCACACAGTGGAGATTGGACAGTGACAACAAAAATAATTGCATCTAAGTGAAACATATAATTTCAGAACTTTGTATCAGAAAATAAGGAAAAATAACAGGCTCAAAAGCACTAATTAGTCTTGCATGTGCAAGTTTAGCTACACTTCCCATGAAATTAGATATTTTGTGAGCAGATACACTTTCACTGTGAAGGTATATAATGTGTTATCAGTCTTAAAAAAACTCAAGACTGTATTTAAACTGGTGCATCTGAGCATGATTTAAAAGAATGAGTTATGAACAGAGTGGGTGGCTACACGTGGGAAGTGAATGAAAGTATTTGGTGGTGAGGAGTTAATGAATACTGGTGGGTGTTGCTATTTTTGTTTAAGGCACGTGAATTGAGGTTGCTGTTAGTGTTAATGCAATCTTCAACTAATTAGTTGGTTAATATTTAACCATTACAGATTATTAGAGAAAGTATCTACTCAATCTCAAAACTAAGTTGACTAGAAGTTGCACCAATTAAGTTAACTAGAAAGTGAAGTACAAGCTGGCTTTTCTTGTTAACTCCTCCACAGCCCAAAGTTGTTTCACAGTATAAACATTCCTTATGAGTCTTCTCCCTGGAAAAGTAAATGGGCCTCTATCAGTAATACACACAAAATCTTGTATTTCTACTCTATTTTATTGCCAAAAATATAGAAAAAAATAAGCCCCAATTACTTTTTGTGATTATCAATATTCTCAACTGAACACTTATTTTATAGTCTGCCTGTGGCAATGCAGCCTAGCTTTTTCAGTTCAAATTTCACTGTTCAGCTGTGCAGTGAATTATGCAAATTAGGCTCCCTGGACAAGTCAGCCTTTGTTTTAAGTCACTACTTTTTAAAAAAATAATCTTTTTAAAATTTTGAACTTACATGGCTAAGATAAAATCAGGAGGTCTAACAGGAATAATTTCAAAACCACTATTAATTATTTCAGTGCAGACAGCTCCAGCATGCTTCAAGATTCCCAGAAGTACAAAGGACCTAACTTCTGCAACAACAGGCTGTACTCTGAGGTCTGAGTCTGTGGATGATCAGCACTCCTATCAAGTGATCCACAGGGGTAGCTGAGAGATTCATAAAATGCACTAGTCAGTAACTTGCTTGGATATTTTACATTTCTGAACAATTCCTCTGGTGTGGCACAACACAGCTGTCATCACTGGAGCATGGTAATCTCTGTTTCAATCACTCTAGGGTTTTGCTAGCACATGGCTCTGGAGTAACCCAGACACATCTAACTTCTTTAGTGTCTCAGTGTTCCCTGGCACACTGACTGTGCTGTGCAAATGCCTCTACAACATTCTACATGTTGCCTAGAAAACCAGAACATAACACACATCTCTTGATCCCAGACCACCAACTGGTTGATCAGTAGTTGCTTGGGATTCTCCCTCCTTAGTGGCAATCCACTTCTGCATGGTGAAGATGGCCCTTCTTCTCATAAGCCATTCCTGCAATACTGAAGGTCAGTTATATTACAGTTTCAAAATCTCTCCAACTTTGTCCTTGAATCCATCTACCCAGAGCCTCCACTGAAGAACAATACCCATACATTACTGTGATCTTGCAGCCTTGGGAGACTCAATGGGATACATATAGTTGCTGCGAGAACAGCTATGAGCTCATCTCAATCTCCCACTTTTTAGAAAGCAATGTTTTTACCTAAATCTCTTGAAAAAACAGTATAAAAGCTAAAAGTAGAGTGAAGCATTTCCTCTAACATCCATTTCTGAGAACAAAATTAGAAATTAATGCTGATACTGTGGGAGTTGCAGAGCTTCACTTGGGAATCTATGGGAGTTCTTTTTCTTCTCCCTCAGTCCAGCAGATCTTTCTGACAGTATCTGCCTTGGAAGCTTTAGCCTAGGAACACAATCAAAACTAGTGTGGCTGTAGAGTCAGAAAGTAGAAATCCTCTTTCTCAAATAACACAGTCAAGGCAGAAACAGTACTGTTGGCTGATACTTGGCTCTTATTCCAGACATCCATTTCTCTCACAGTGACAAGGCAGTAGGATATAACCTCTTCCCCAAAATGATAAAGCACTTATTGATAATCCCTTGTAGGTGCCTCCATTGTTTTTCTGCAATTCTGACTGTGTGGATGACTGAGAAACAGGAACCCATTTGTTTTGCATAAATTAACTGCCTTTTACAAAGGCTTAGACTTCTTTTTCCCTCTTTATTGTATTTAATAATAATAATAAAAAAATCCAAACCTAAAAAAAGTACATCAGTTTAACACTTAAAAGTATGTGAATGAGTGTGACTTACCAGGGAGCAAGATTCTCAAAGAAGACAAGCCACTTTGCCTGTTCTATCTTTCTGTCACAGTGTACTATTTAAATCTTGTACTTGCATACCAAAAGGGCCTATGAGTCATGACAGTACTTCTGAATCACAAAAACAATCTTGCTTGAGCCATGGATGGAAAAATAGCTTAGCTGTGAATGCTAGCAGGTGGCAGATAATTAGATGCATGTGTGTATGTGAGTAGGTGTCCAAAACTGAACTTTTACACTTCCAAGCAGAAGCTCACTGCTTGCCAGTTGCAATGAACATGGGGAACAGATATAAATGTTGGTAACTCCTGGTCTAAACACACCCTGTGGCACACCCTGAATTCTCTAACATGAGACATGAGACACCTGTTAGAAGCTAATCACACATCCTGCACACAGACTATTCAGGTTGGGAAAGCTGGAGCCTGAAAATGAGCAGGTAAAGATCCTAGCGGAAGGAAACATCCTGGAAGTGTGGGAAGATCCTGAAGATCAAAGAGCTAAGTGGAGATGAGCACCAAAGGATGCTCAGCATAGTGAGACAGTGACACCCAAAAAAGGTAACAGTCAGCAGCAGCCTACATGAATTTCTGTCCAGCTGTATTGGATCAGCAGCGACCTCTGTGCTAGGGATGGAGGTTGAGATATTGGGAGCCTAATGCTGGGAGAAGTGAGGTGGTGAATGAAGAAGCCTTAAACCCGTTGGCTCCTAAACAAATTCCAGTATCCAGATCCTTGATGAGTTGTCATTCAATATGCCTCGTCTATGACAGTTTGACAGGTTGCTTCATATGTTTTTTTAACTGATTCTGAAAGCATTTCAGAGCTGACATTTACTAGTGTGTGCTAGCTGCTGTGTGCAGATGCTTTGGAGTGGAGATGTAACAGCTCTATTTCACAAGCATTGAAAGAACTGATGGAAAAAAAAAAAAAAAAAAGCATGGAAAACAATCACCCCAGAGTTTTTCATAGTTTTTTTCTTTTCTTTTGTTTTTCAATAAGAATTTTCTGCAATAGTGAAACAATAAAATAAAATAAAATAAAAAAAGCAATTCTGTTTTCAAAATACTGAAAATGCAGAGAAAACTTCACACTGAACATTTAGCAAATCTATTTTATCAGATTACATATAGGACAGGGTACCACACACAGTCTGCTGTTGACCACCACACCAATGCATATGAGAAAGCAGATGGATCTTTAGGCAACTGTAAATGTGGAAGTACAACATGGTGTGCCTCTACTAGAGTTGTATGGATACCATTGCTTGGCTCTACACTATTTTTACCAACCTTTTGGGAGAAATACAAATTTATCATTGGTAAACTTTGAAAAAAAAAAAACAAACATGAAGGCAGGGAGAGTAGTAAATAACACAGAATCCACTTCTATGATCTGGACAGCTTAACTGCCTTGTCTTAGACAAATAGTATGTATTTCAACAAAAATAAATACGGGGAGTGTGCTTAGGAATAAAGATTATAGGGTGTATTTATTTGTGCCATAAGATTGACTATGATCAATAATTGAGTGAATATGATTTCTCAGTGCAGCAGCACAAGCAAATGGCAAATGTGCTGTTTTCACATGTATAAATAGGAATGTTACATAACCTCTACATCTTGGATTACATGATTGCTTTTTGCATATTGTGTCCAGTTCTCAATGTCCACAAATGACACTGAAATTAGACAGGATCTAAAAAAGAGCCATAAGGAACATTTAAGGCTGGGAAAACAAGCTGTAAATTGAAGAACAAAAAGCACAATTTATTTAGCTTGTCCAAGAGAGAGTGAAGGTTTCTGCTTGATCTCAATGAAAGCACATATGTCATAAGGGGGTTTTCTACTGTATATAAACATATTGTGTCTCTGGAAATCCAAGGTGTAAGGGTGGTTCGATAATACTTTGATCGATGGTCGCCAATAGGGTGATTCATGCAGGCCTGCTGTGGGAACTCA
>JANIJG010009246.1:0-12505 GCA_024611175.1 Megaceryle torquata | reverse complement strand
ACCATCAAGGGGGGCAGGGGATTAAGTTCAATACTGGTTTTGTACATATTCTATTGTTATTTTTATTATTATTTTCATTAAAGATGTTCTAGTTACCTTCTCAAATCACTAAGTCTCACTCCCCTATTCCTTTTCTCTTCTCCTTTGGGGAAGGAGGGGTGTTAACAGAGAGCATCTCTTATAGGTCTAAAGGGGTTGCTCTGATCCTAAACCATGGCAGATTATTGTCACCCCACATAGGTGACAATCCTTAATGTGAAAAACTGAAAAGGACATTTTTATTTTTTTTAAGTGGCAATTTTGCTTAAAGTTTTAAGGAAGTCTGAAGAAAACATTGTACAAATTATAAAAATCCTTGATTGCTGCAAAGAGCAAACACATCTGAAAACAAAAATGAATCTGATAGTATTCATAAACAGCAGAAAGATTGCAGCATAAATAGAAATTACATAAAAACAGAAATGAAAAAGAGCTGTTAGTTATGATACTAGTCAATAAATTGACATGAAGAAATAAAGAAGAAGCATGATAAAACATGTTCTTTGACAACCTTTGTCTAAAAATGAGAACTGGTCCAATGCCTCTTACCACTAATACATGTCCTCTACAACATGTCTCCATGTCATGGTGTTCTGCTTTTTGGTAGTATGCTGTCTGTGTACGTGTTGATAATGCTCCAGTCTGTATGGAGTCTTCACAGCCTTTTCCAGGTGCATTTCCAGCAGGACAATTTTGCCTTGGCATTGGTTTTGGGAGAAGCCTTGTGATGCTTATGTGAATTCTGTCAGGATTCCTTCTGGAGGTGTTGACAACAACATGTGGTGTGCATGTGTTTCACAGATGTCAGCTGGAGATTGAAGAAAAGGAACACACTATAAAATTGTGAACACTGTTATTACCTTCAGGAAAGAAGAAGACTAGTATCTCCAGAAGCAGATACTTAGAATCACAGAATATTTTGTGGTTTTTTGACCTTTAAACCTCATCTATTCCACCCACCCTGACACAAGCAGGGACACCTTGCACTAGATCAAGTTGCTCAAAGCTCCATCCAACCTGACTTTGAACACTTCCAGAGATGGGGCACCCACAGCTTTTCTGGGCAACCTGTTCCAGTGCCTCACCATCCTCACAGTAAAGAATTTCTTATGCCTAATGTCAGTCCACCCTCATTCAGTTTAGAACTGTTACCCCTTGTCCTATCACTAAAGGCCCTGGTCAGAGTCTTTGACTTTCTTATAAGAAACAATTACATATTATACAGATAAGAAAGAATATATGTTGAAAGACCACAATAAAGTCTTTCTTAGAGTCTTCTCTTCTCCAGGCCAAATGATCCCAACTCTCTCAGCCTTACTTCATTGTAGAGCTGTTCCAGCCTTCTGGTCATTTTTGTGGCCCTCCTCTGGACCTGCTTTATCATGTCTATGTCATTCTTGTGCTGAGGACCCCAAAGCTGGATGCAGTACTCCAGGTGAGGTCTCACAAGAGCAGAGCATAGGGGTAGAAATAATTCCTTAACCCGCTGGCCACATTTCTTTTTATGGAGCACAGAATGCAGTTGGCTTTCAGGGCTTCAAGCACACATGGCTGATTCATAGCTAATTTTTCATCTACCAGTATCTCCAAGTCCTTCCCTTCAGGGCTGCTCTGAATCCACTTATCCCCTAGCCTGTATTTGTGCTTGGAATTGTCCTGACCCATGTTCAGGACCTCGCACTTGGTCTTGCTAAACTTCATGAAGTTCACATTAGCCCACTCCTCAAGCCTATTGAGGTCTCTCTGGAGAGCATCCCTTCCCTCAAGCATATCAACTGCATCACTCAGGTTGGTGTCATCTGCAAACTTGCTGAGGATGCACTCTATCCCACTCTCTATGTCATTAGTAAAGATATTGAACAGCACTGGTCCCAATCCAGACCCCTGAGGAACACCATTTGTTACCAATCTCTATTTGGACATCAAGGTATTGATTATAACTCTTTGGATAGTTAACCAGACAGTTCCTTACCCATCTAGTAGTCCATCCATCAAGCGTATAGCTCTCTAATTTAGTGACAAGGATGTTGTGTAGGATGGTGTCCTTAATGACTTAAGAATACCACTGTACTGGTGTGATTCAAAGGGGTAGAGGTTTGATTTAATGCTATCTGTTGTGGTTTTAGAATTCTATATCAAAGTTGTGTGTACCATCAACATAGTTCATTCTGGTCTTTGGTACACACCATGTGTCCACACCTAATAAGTGATTCCTAGATGAAATATGAGGATGAAATATCAGAATATATGTCTATAGCTGATAAGTCAAAGTAGATTTCTGTAGTAACATCCCAGACTGCCTAGTCTTTACTAACAGAAATCTGTGCACATGTAAAGAGCAACCTACTGGAGGATGCTGTAGACACATTGCAGGCAGGGTCTTCTTCCTGCATACAATGTCACCATGCGTTCCCTCTGACCAAAAGCAAAAAGCCATGACAAGCACAAAAGTAGTGCACACAGGTGGACACTGCATGACTCTAAATGTGGACACAAGACAAATCTGCACCCAAAAAACTCCCCAAAACGCCTATCTAAAAAATCTGCATGCCCAGTACAGTAAACTGCTAACAAAAACATTTATTGGGTTCCAATGTGGCACACACATGTACTCTTAAGCTATACCACTGAGTGCTTGAGAGTCAGCAAGCAAGATAAAAAAAAATTTTTGAGGCAGAATTACACTACTGAAAATCTTCTGTAAAACACAAGAAAAACATTGACAAAACTCGAACTGAGGAAATGGATGCAGGAAAATAAAAGCCTATCAACAGCTGTTCTTTTCCAGCCTTAGGAAATCATATTTTTGACATGTCTGCATGGTCCTTAAAGAGGATACTGACCAGTACTCTAGGTTATAGGGCTTCTTAGCTAGTAGGAAGCATCCCATAAGAGCCTGTTAGGAAAAATGTGAGGTTAGGAAGTATTTGCAAAACACTGAATATTTTGATCAACCTCTAAGTGACAAAAATTCCATTTTTTTCCCACTCGTATGTATTTGCCTTTTTGGGAGGTAAGGGGGCTTTTATCAACTTCTCAGACTGAACTTGGGTAAATAATACTAACATGCACATCTACATAATTGTTATCATTGATGTTATTTCCTTTCTCCACCCACTTCCTCCTTCTTTCCCATCCTTCTCCCTCTTCTTCTCTAAGAGGAACTATTGGGAAGCTGGAAATGTTACATACCTTAAATAGGAGACTTCCTCTTTTAGATGGCTTAGAAACACTGTTTTACACGGAAAGAGTAAAGTTTCTGTCAACAGGTTGCAGATACAAAATCCTTTTGAATTCCAGAGCTGGTAATCTGTAGAACTATGTGACTAATAAAATTAGTTAATTTAGTTTACAGGTCACTATTACCAATGGAATTCAGCGTTTATTTTTTAAAATTCTCACAGTATATATCTCGATTTTTAATATCTTCTGGAATAAAGTGATGAAAGACTAATACTGCATTGTTATTTTTATATTTTTAGTAGACTGCCTCCAACCTGATCATGAAACCTTCCACAATGATCTCACAATTCACTTGACTGAACACTAGCACACATGAAGAGGCTCTTCATACATCTTGGAAATCCAACTGCATAATAATAATAATTGCAATTATTAAGCTGTTTTACAGGAGTAGGTTTGGACATATGCCTTATTAATTACATTTGTATGTTAGATTACTCATCATGGTTCAGAGTTCACAAGTAACTCAAGAAGAAGATTAACTCCAGCGTAAGTGGAAGCACATTGGACAGGTGAGCTCATCAGGATTATCAGTCATCACTGTCAGGCAAGGCTAGAGAAGAAGCAGTCTCTTGCTTCTCTTTAAAACAGGAAAGTTTTTTATGTGTGGACAATGTTAAAGAGGAAATCAATAGTAACTGCTCACTTCAATGTCTTAGGACAATTTATTTTTGTCCACATTTCTTAAGAGTTTTATCTACTGCTAGCAATGCAAAGTTAGATAAATACCTAGTCATTCATAATATGGAGAATATTATTTTCTTTTATATATGCTTTTGAGCATGACTAGCAAGACAGCTTTTTAAAATTGTTAAATACAGTGGTTTATGATGATACCATAACTAGAAATCAGCTGATCCTGTTCTATTATGTGTGTTGCATTCACCATGTAATGCAATTCCACAGATAAAGTTTTATCAGTAAAAGGGCTCAGGCAACTACACCAACTCCTAGTCCAATTTGTTCCCCATAAACCTCTGTTAACAACAGCAGACACAAAAGTTCTGTACTACCCTCTCTTATGATCAGGGCTAAAGTCTAGCGAGTGTATTATTTCATCCTATGCATCTTGTGGAAACTGAAGTTTGTGAACAAAAATCTTCTGGGATGTTTAAGCCTTCATACTTGTACTCCTAGTGAGAGATGAGTTTTACTGATATTATTTCCTAGCTCTTAAGAACTTCCTTCTTTAGTTACTACAATTCCTATTAGGAACAAGACTAATCTGCACTTCAGGTAATTAGGTATCAGTGAACAAGCAGTACATACTATCTTTAAATTCTAATGATGCGATATTTTATGGCACTACTATGACAGTACTGATGTCTTTTGGGTGTGAAAATCATCAGAAGATAACTCTAGCTTCCCTTGGAGGTATCTGAGCTTTGCCTTGCTGGCTCTGTAAACTTGGAAATCAAAGACTGAAAGCTTTGTCCAGGACCTGCAGAGTGAATACCCAGGTGGTAAATTAAATGTAGCTTTTATGTATGATCATTGTTTCTTACTCTTTTGGGGTAGAATAATTTTCAGGTTTAGATGGAGGAGAGGAAAAAAAAAAAAAAAAAAGAGAAACAAACCACCAAACAAACAACACTAAAACAAACAAACAAAATCCACTAACAAACAAACAGGAAAAAAACCCCAAAACTATTGTAAACAGATGTTGATAATACAAACTTTTCAGGAATAATGAGGTGCTTGAAGTAGCCTGTGCTGGATTAACCTTAACTCCGAATTTAATTTCGCATTAGAAAGTAGACGTTTATCATGTTTCACTTCCTTTTTCTGAATAATCCCAAGTATCTGCTGCATCATCAGCTCTTTTTCTACAGACAAAAATCACTCACTAGCAGATAAATAAATTATATTTTTTCTCTTAATTGACTTAGTTGCTATGTTACAAATTATATACAAGGTGCATTTGGACAATAAAATGCAATAAGAACATTCACTACTATATGAGAACACTTTTTTTTGTACCATGATGCTCAAACGCTGCAGGCACTTACCTCAGCAGAGTCCCTGACAATAGGAGCTTCTGTTTGGTGTCATATACCCCATCAAACATTTTTTGGAAGTGAGGTGGGAGATAAAAGTTATTTTTTCTTACATTTCTGGTGTATGTTTCAGGATCATCTTAGGTTCTCTGAAACAAGGCATTGAATTCATGCTTTGTATAGTGTACCAAGTGGGGAAGAAGAAAGAAAATAGAAATTAAAAATCAGGTGAAAGTGTTTAAAGTGTTAATGAGAATGAAGACACTCTAATACTGCTAAAATATGTCCCTGTGCTCCTAGAAGTGCATTGACTGAGTATTGTTTGACTTTGGGATTCAGCCTAAAGACTAATTCCTATAATTAACTAGAAGACAATGATTTAGAAGACAAGGAGAATTTGAGAAGTTACTGAATGGTGAGACAAACTTTTTCTTGTTTGTTTGTTTGGGTTTTTTAACAGCAGTAGATCAAAGTATAGTGATTATGTACTTTAATGTAAAGGTGTTAATCCGGGTGTGATGATTTCAAGAAGATTCTAAAGCTAAGACTTTAAAATGCTATTTAAACAAAACAGTGTAATTTGTAAGAAGCAAAACCTCTTTGCAGACCCCTCAACCATTTTGCAGAAAGGAGCAAGTTATTTCATACACTCTTTAATTAATATGTAACAGTCACATCAAAGCATTACATTTCTATCTAAGTAGATAAAGTGCCTAGCCCAGCACATCCCAGTGAAAGTAAATATACATCAGTGTAATCCTCCTACAATGTCTTGGAAGAATAGCTCAGGTTTTCACAGCTGGCCAAGGTCTCTTCTTGAGCCATGTCAATATCTGGGGCATGCATGTGTAACTGTTGCAGACTAATAACCAAAAAAAGTCTGGGATGAGGGAAGGATGGTAACCATTCTTCCATCAGCCCTTTTCGGGGCATCCTATGCTCTCCCACGGGACAGATGGCAAAAGCAGAACAGACCTCTAGGTCTTTTAACAATGAAATGATACAACTTCAGAGTGACTGAAATACACTTACAGCAATAAATTTATCACAAATGGTGTTTGTTTACTGACATTTCTCTCTAAAAGTTAGTAAGAAATTGTCACGGTTTTCAGCTTTCCTCTCATGCATGATGAAAGCCTCATCATGGCAGGATTAAATCTCACGGAATTCACTGGAGTAATTGTCACCTTTTATGTAAGGTAGCTGGAGGAAATCCCTGAGAGTTTTCATGGAAAACCAAGATAGAAGCAGAGTCATTCTCAGGAGCAGCCTACATGCCCACAAAATGCAAATAAAGAGCTTCTCAGGAAGAGTCAGCTCTGCTAAGTATTACTTTGGACAACAGTATACATACATATGCATGTCTGGGTAGAAGTTGTAACAAGAACTGAGGATTTAAAGCCAAAAGCCTATGGCCTGATTTAAGTGAAGCCACAGATACCTAGGGAAGCATACATGAATAGTACAGCGTACAGTGGGACTCAGCTACCTTGGAAAATCAGGCTAGCTGTTGCCAGAAGGATAGAGGCAGGAGGTATAGAGCAATAGCTGTTGGTGGGGAAAGTTGTTTTCATTCCTCTGATAACAGAAGAAGCAAGTGAGCTTACCTCTGCAAGGCTTGGTGTCTATTCACCCTCTTTCTCATTTAGAAGCAAAACAAGCTCATCTCTCACTCCTTATCCTTCATGCAGCAAAATACAATTTTCCTCACCTGGGATCAAAGCTTGGAATACAATTAAATTCACCTGCAGCCTTAATAAACATTTCAGTATCACCCTGAGAAACACTTTTGAAAGAGGGCTTTTGCAAGTGCTAATTAAAAAGACTTTTGGTACTATTTTTGAAAATTTGTCACTGTGCTGTTCAAGGAAGTGGGAAATGTTACAGTGTTATAAGCAAACTGAACTGCATGAAAGATCCTCATGGAAGTTTCTTCTCCAAACTAGATTAACCTGCAAGACCAATTTGTGGAGGGTTTTTTTGGGTTTTTTTTGGTTTGGTTTGGTTTGGTTTGTGGATTTTGTTTGTTTGTTTGTTTGTTTATTTTCCCTAGCTTCCTGTGTAAAAGAGATAAAAAATACAATAGAAAACTGCTGTGTGTCTTGGAACAAAACACTGTGTAGTTTGTAAGAAGCAAAACCTCTCTCCAGACCCTCAACAATTTTGCAGAAAGATGCAAATTATGTCATATGTCTAAAAAATCAATTTTATCTCTTTAGGACTTCTTAAACTACAAGACTTCTCACAAGAAATTACCAATATCAGCACATAAGAATCAGTTTCACTTGTCCGTTCATGTTGGATATTCTTTATGACCTAAGCTGGTAGCAAAGTCCAGATAAGATCATTCAGTTGGCATCAGTAAGTCCACTGTTTTTTCAAACTTCCCGTGTAGCAACCTGAAGCATTCTTATGCAGAGAAGTCAAGATAAAGGTTGGTGACTTGCCCATAGCAGACTAAAATTATATTTGTTCTGTGCTTTCCCACTGTGTCTTTCCCTCCTCCCACCATTTATCTGGGGAGCTTGTAGAAAAGATAATCTCTATGCATTTGTATAGCATCAGCAGAGTGGGAAGTGCAAAGGTCTTTTAATGATAAACTATGAGATAACAAACTTTGCAATCCAGCTTTGAGAATGATTGTGTCTGTGTCTTTGGTGCCAAGTTCATTCATTGCTTGACACCCTGATGAAGAAAGATGTCTTCAAATAGAAATTCCAAGGACACTCATAGTGCTTTCCTTGGTGTACATCATTCTGGCCCCATGAAGCCATGCCCCAATATTCTCAGAAGTGATCATCTTAGCACATGTTCACGATGTACTTTGACTTAGGTTGTTGCAGAATATGTTTCTGAAAGTGCAATTCTCTGGGTAAACAAAAATCCTATTTCTCTGCCTTTCATTTCCTGAAGCTGTTATTTTTTCGTTAGACCATCTCCACTGTATGAGACATTTGGTTGCTTTCTTCTGGTAGTTCTAGTACCTCAGCTGACAGCTATCTGCTCTTCATATATCCTATTAACATGCAGTTCAGAGAATGAGGACGGAGAAGAGTCTGAAATCTTGGTCCAAGAATGGAAAGAGTCCATTCAGCTTGGACAACTGAATATGACAGAAGTGGTGAAATGAAGCAGTAACTGCCACCTCAGATTTAATGTTTAAAGTTTATAATATTTTAATATTAGGTCTATTCTTCTGAAAATGTCTGATAAGTTGCCTCGTGGTCTGGGCACAGAGCAACAGGTTACAAGCTGCTGGCAAACTCAACCTGTAAATTAAACTTTAGGAAGTGGTTGCAACCTAAAGGTTGGTTGAAAAGGTTAGTTCGCAGACACCAAGTAATGCCAGACACTTTGTTGGATCTCTCCCCACTTCCCCAGAGTAACTGGGACACCAAAACCCAGCGGAAGACCCATCCTGGCCGAGGGGCAGGGGCCGTGTCAGGCGGTGAGGAAGGCTGACAATCAGGGCCGAGAGGGCACTCCATGCACCTCTCAGCCACATCCTGATCACCCGCGGGCACCTCCGGCCCTGTGGCGTCGGGGAAAGGGGGCGGCCCGACCTCCCGCCCCCTCCCCCGTCGAAACCACTCACCGAAGAGAAAGTCACTAGGGGGTGGGGAAATGGTGACAGCTCCAGGAAGACACCACCGGCAGCGTGAGACACGGAGGGGCGGTAGCTCGTTGGGTGCAGCTACCAGACGCGTCCGCTACGGCGAAGCGAGTCCTACCGGCGGCCGTCAGCCCACTCGCCGCCTCCGCTATGGACTCCCCGCAGAGCCCGCAGCTCGCCCACGTCTTCAGGGGGACCTTCGTGCACTCCAGCCCGTCTGCGCCCATGGAGATTCTCCACGGACACCTGCTGGGGGTGGACAACAGCGGGACGGTGAGCGTGGGGGGCGAGGGAAGGGCTGTTAGCGGGGGCAGCTAGTCCGGCCAGACGGGGGAGGTTCCCGAGCCGCCGTCCCGCTCCGCTCCGCTCCGCTCCCCTCCGCCGGGGCGGGGGTCTCCAGGTGTTCATTCCCCCACGGTGTAGCCCTGGCTCGGGGTGCAGTGTACTCTTTTTCACTCCCGAGTCCTGGACCGGGGAAGTTGAGGGGCAGGGCCGTCTCCACCAGGCCGTAGGGGGAAAGTGGAAAATATTCGCACTCGAAGTACTCGGTGTCTGGCGGCAAGGGGAAAGAGCCGTGGAGAAGGGATTTCATACTCGTAGGAGCTGGAGATAACTGTGATAGTGCATTATCTCCTTGGCACGAGTCTCCAGCGAGCCTGTATCTGTTTTTGAAATGTGCTCCGTATTTTGAAAACAGCAGCGTGCCTGGACTAGGCAGGCTTCAGATTCTCTCAGTTTCCTTTCAGTTTCACAAGAGGATGTTTCATTCTCTAAAAATCAAAATAAAGATTGTGTGTAATTGTATAATTGCAGCGTGCCCTCTGTACTCGTGCACAGATTTCTGAGTGAGGCTTGTTTTGTTTTGTTTTGTTTTTTTGTCACCAGAAAACCAAGGCATATACCCATAAAGAGTTAGGAAGATGATGACATTGGGCACGTTAGTGATACAAGCCAAGTTTAAAACAAGCGTTTCACTTAACTGATAATGCAGGATTGATTCTGGCAGGGAAGCTGAAATGTTCCCTTAACAGTATCACAGGTGAACTCAGTTTTACAGTACACGTTGAGTAGGTAGACTGGCAATTTCTTATACACTTAATAACATATGTACCCTCTCTATAGCTTTTAAAAAGGTTATTTACTTTCTTGCAGCTAAATAACAGACCAGTAGCATTTGAAATGTTTGCAAATCACACTTTGATCCCTGACAGTGTTTGTTTTCTCAGTTCAACCAGTTCCATGAGGGCATGTTTCAAGACAGCCCTCTGATAGCTCTTGAGGAGTCTGGTGCAAAACATAGCAAAGTCTATGAGAAGCTGTATTTTGACATATGGGAGGGGAGTAAAAACTTACATAACTATGTATTGGCTGGTGTCAACTAAAAACAATAGAGCTGATGAAAGAAGGGGTTGGGTTCTGTAACTCGGCACAGGAGGCAGAAACTCATAGCCCATCCCACTCTCTTTAGTGGCAATTTCTGGAAAAGGGTCCCTATTCAGCATCCTTAGAGAAGCAAGACTGTTAAGTGATTTTCTTGAAAAACAGGTATCTTAGTAACCTATACCTAGGGATTTGTGTTCTCAGTCACTCTCTTCCCCTCTCCTACTGAACAATTCAGTGGATATAGTTTTCCTTGCAGAAACCAGTACATTCCCATGCAGGTGTTTTACTGGAAGATAGTTGTTTTGGTTTTTTTTTTTTCAAATATTGTTGTCCAAAAGTAAAATTCCCACCAGAGTACAGTAAAAAGAACTTCCATTTTACTATTCCAGTGTCTGATACAGTAAGTTTTGGAACTTTTTATCCTCTTACTCATAATTTAACCTCGTGCAGAACTTTCACTGGAATCAAGGAAGAGTTGACTCTTCAAGAATGATACAGTGGTTAGTCAACTGCTTACCTTTATTGTCCAAATTTACAGCAAAAGTGTTTCAATATTGCTTTAAAATAAGTTTAACTACATAGGTATCATTCTTTTGCCCCATGCAGCTGACTCCATCATGGAAAAATCTTACATAGTCTCCAAGAGGGAGTACAGATCAACTTTTGTGAACAGTTGAGTCCTATTATCAAATCCCTTGCCAATCCTCCAAGAGACAGGAGCATTCAACTTGGAACACAGAAACGCTGCCCAGACTCACAGTGCACATGGGGCTATTGGCTAGTAAGGGCACAGGTGAAATGTCACCTTTCTGTGCTTTCTCCTTAGATGAAAAGGGAGTTTTAGGAAGGAAAATGCTACTGTCAGGTATGAAGACCCAAGTTATCATTAAGCTAGCAAAATAAGGACTATGTTTAACCAAGTGGTTTGCAGAGCAGTATGCTGCCACTTCTGAGGAAGGGCAAATAGAGTGGTATTCCTCAGGGTAAGGAAAATAGACAGGTGTAAATTGTGAGTTATCATTGAAATGTTGGTTTAACTAGCTTAGCTGAGTAAAATATTAAGTAAATAGAACAAGTATTAAGTTAAAAACTCCTTAGTCTTCCCTGTGCACTTCTCTTGACTCTGTAGTGAAGTGACTCTGCCACAGAGTTTTTTCTTGTTTTTACACTGTTAAAGTCTAAAACTAATTTAAAGGACCAGAGTACTGAGTTGCTTATCCTGACTGTACAAGCAAGTATTCAAGCAAATGTCCAAGTCTGGGACCTCAAAGATTGTAAAACATTCAGTGTTAGAAAGATGGCTGGAGCAAATGAATCCTAAAGCAATGGGGGAACATCTCTTGGGTGACAAAGGTGTCTTGTTGGGAAGTTTGAAAAGAGTATAGATTCATCCGTAGCCTCATTTGACAATAATGGACCATGTATCTGGTTTAGGATTCATTTCATGTGTCTAGCTCTCTTGAAACATATTTTCTTCATTCTTCCGTGATTTAAGTGTTTTATTTGTCTGTACCCTAAGACTATACAATAGATACTTCTTTTCCATGGCAACGCCTGTTTCTAGAATTTACTGTTGCAATCTGCTGCTTCATGTTTCTCTCTCAATTTATTTATTTTTTTTTCTTTTGCACTTTAGCATTACTTATTCTGCATCCATTTAGACTTTAACATTGCAGTGACATTTTCTTTATTGCTTATCATAAATTTCAGTAGGTCTGTATACTAAGACCTCTGCAGATATATAGCTAATTAAGCTGTCTCTCATCTTTAGAATGAGAGAGATGATGCTTCATGTGAAGTATTAATGGACTGCAATATTCTTGCAGTTTTTGCTAGTGTGGTTTTTATTTATAAGGTATGATTTTAATAGTGTGTTTTGTTCTAACTAAAATTTTAAACATCTGCACTTCAGACAATGTAAATTGTATAAGCCTTACGTGCATTTAAAAGATTAGGCAGACAGAAACTTCTTGTCTATAGCTTAGTAGCCATTCCTTATTTATCTCTATAGAAAAAATAGAAAATGCAAAAGGTAATGTCATACACCTAAAAACCCAGATGTGCACATAACTGCTATATAGTACTTTATTGTCCCTCTTGATTTTCCTCCTAAGTTCCTTTCTACTGCCGTTTTACAAATATTTGATCTTGCATTTGCACATTTGTTTTTTTATGAGTGGTGGGGTTTTTTTGTTTGTTTTTGTTTGTTTTATGGTTGGGTTTTTTTGGT